>JAUTBS010272159.1:0-11104 GCA_032361285.1 Aequorea victoria
CTGGACCACTTCCGAGTTCCTCAGCCTCCTCCACCTAGCATGAGGTCGACGCAGACCATGCCACCAGAGGACGTGGCGGAGGCATTGCATGGCCACCCGGCTGAGGATTTCTTATCCGAAAGGGATTACACTGCCTTTGAGCATGGCCATCTGATGCGTCTGATGGTCCCTCATGTGGCGGGTGTTCGTCCTCCTTACGCTCGCGGTGGTGGTGGTGGGACCACTCGAGCAGCCCGAGGTGCAACTGCCAGCAGCGAGGCCTTCCTGCCTCCAGTGCCACGGGAGGTACATGTTTAACCTCACGGGACCTTATTCACCATTCCTATCCCTTCCCCCATGCCACGTGAGCCAGCATTGCTCGTGGGCGGGGATGAGAAGGTATTATCTCTTTTTCTTGTTGGTCTTCTTTTCCCTTCTAACATGTGAACTGTTTAACATGTCCTTTTACTGTTTTATTGTTTTCAGGTCTTCCAGATCTCCCCAGCTTACATGGAGAGTCTTTTTGACTCGGTCACGGGCTTAATGGTCCTTGTGAGGCAGCAGACTCAGCTTTTACTGGATGCCGGCATTCATCCCATCCCCCGGCGCCCCCATTATCCTCCTAGGCCGGTGAGTATTCTCTCTTCTCTTTTTCTTCTTTTTATTTCTTATTATTTATTCAGTAGCTCGTAGGTCCCCCCCTTTTTTATTTATTGCACATTTATACATGTATACCCTTTTTGTACTTATCACCTTTTCTTTTTCTCTTTTTTTTTATTATTATTTTATGCAGCCTTCCTCCTCCGGTCTTACCTCGGTGCACGGGACATCCTCTTCTATTCCTATCGTCCCTCCAGCTCCTGCCGGCCCATCTGCAGCTTCTCAGGGGTCCGTCCTGGGAACTGGAGCTCGTCGAGGGCGCTAGACAGACAGCGACGATGATGTGGACGCGGACGATGCCACCACTTCTGTATCCTCCATCCCGGAGTCATCGCGCCGCACCCGCCTTCGTCTGGACTTGGATCCCTCTCCTCTAACATTTGATGCACCCGAGATACACTTTCTATTTTCGCACATAGATTATTATTATTTTATTTGGGATAGGCCTTCGTGCCTAATCAGATTTATTTTATTTTTTGTTTACCTTTTCTTTCTTTCTTGTGTGGATACATTTTTTTCTTCATTTATTTATGGATAGATGAATTGCCTTTTATTTACATTGATGACTATAAGCATACGATAATGTATGTACAGAAATATATATGTACAGGGATATGTATGTACAGGGATATATACTGGGATATGTACAGGGATATGTACAGGGTCTCATTCGCAAGTTTACAGATTTATACACAGGGTGCTTTTTTACAAGATTGTATTTACAGGGCTATTTACATGACTTTTTTTAGTTTTCTCCTTTTTTTTATATTATGGTTCTCCTCTTCGGGATTCACGTTGTGTTTATAAATTAAAACGAATACATATTCATAGACGTTTAGGAGATAATAAGGCATAGACCGAATCGATTACGTCAACACCCGTAGATATAAAGTGCCAGTGGTTACAGGCATAGACATAAAATAGGGGAGAACAAAACTGCCTCTTTTTTAACACTTTGACAGAGATGGCACCACGTTATACAAAACATGACATGGCGCAAGCTATGTGGACATGGCGTGTGCTGCATTGAGGTGGCGCACGTCGGGTGGTTCAGGTTGGAGACCAGATTCAGCTCCCCCAAATTTTCTATAAATAAGAGTCTACCCTTATTTTCAAACAACCCATCTTGGTTCTGCAACATGTCTTATTCCTCCCAAAATTCTTTGCCTCGTTGGATCGATGAATTCACTCAAATCGAGCAAACTAATTTTATAAACTTTGGCTTGAATGCTCTTTTCCATCTAAGGTCCGTGAGGATAGACTGGAATTTTCTGAAAACATCCACTCAACTGTGGGATCCAGTGGCTCATACTTTCAGGTTTGGAGATGAGGAGCACTGCCCAACCATCGAAGAGTTCGAAGCCATTATGTATCTTTTCCCTGGAGCGGAGGTCTTGCTTCCTTCATCATCGGTGAGTCCGAAGAAACTCTTACGGGATTTATGCGGTTTGAGCAATAATGAGGCTTCTCTTGTTTTACATGGCGGGGTTCTTGACACATCTTTCCTGGTGAGCCACTTTCGTCCTGCCGGTCCTCTTTCTGATTTTGCTCTGCAGTCTTGCCGTCGCTACGCCCTATGCATCTGCCTCCTTACCCAATTTCTCCTTTCCCCTGGAAATGATGATGTTAGTACCACCCTAGTACAGGTAGCCTCCCAGATAAAAGATGGAAAGAACTTCATACCACTGGTCTTGGCAGAGACACTGATTGGTTTGGATGTTGTACAATCCGGTGCCTCTCTTGCATTTGCGGGCAATCCCTTACTTCTCCAAGTATCTCTCAAAGCTCTCCTTTTCACATATTTCTCTCGATTTTTCCGCACAAACTCTCCTTTTCTCATATTTCTTTATTTTTCTACTCAACTCTCCTTTTTTATATCTCTCAATTTTTCCACTCAACTCTCCTTTTTCTGTATTTTCTCTCAGATCTGGTTGATGGAGAAGGTGAATATTCTAGAGTATCCCCTGGCGAGAGCTTATACCTTGAGAGTCTTTCTTCAAAGAGGGGTTTGCTGCCCTTGTACTACCTTGATCGAGTGGTATAGCTTTTTCGAGGCTCAGACAGGTGAAAACATTTGCTGGCGTTGTCCCTGGTGGACCATTCCTGTGGCGACAATTTTGACTATGTAGCATTCTGGCGTTCTTCTTGTTGGCCTGAGATCGACCACCTTCTATTTTCCTTCCCGTATTCTGCGTTAATTGGGTCATGCTCAGCCTAGCCCTCCGGCAATGACTCATATGTCCACTTTTTTTCACCATGCTCTGTTTCTGGAGCGTTATCGACGGATCTAGTCATTCTGAAGGATGATTGACTCGGAAGGTCCTTGAGTGATGCCTTTCTGATATAATCCTTCACACAGCTGGGAGGGAATAAGGATAGGAATATGACAACGATGTGAAGAAGGAAGGACTCGGTCTAGTTATTCCTACTGTACTTTTACTTATTATGTTATCTTCTTTCTCTTTTGTTTTTTTAGAAAAAGACGTAGGATTTACACTTTTCCCCTTTTCATGTATAAACTTTGTTCTTTAAAGCCAAGTAATGAAAATTTCTCCCTTTTCTAATCTTTGATCTTCTCACTTTATTGGTTTTGTTCGTTCTTGCCGTATGGTGAAAATTAATCAAAGGTTTTGAAAAGATCTTCATATTGAAGTCATAATCAGATAGAGGGTTTTGAAGGCGAAGCTCGGGTAAGTGTTTCCCCTTTTCCTTTTTCTCTTTTTTCGTTGTTTTTGTATTTTTTTTTGGAGAGATAGGGTTTATTTATGTACAGATTTGAGCCGAACTTCAGATTGAAGTTGCCTACGTAACCCAAAGAACAGGAATCAGGCCATAACGTAGTTCCGGTCAGGTTTCTCTCTTGGTTTCAACACTTTTTTTTTATACCCTTCTTTTGCTAAAGTCTCCCTTTCGGGTTTTTAACCTTACGGGCTGCTCTTACTTTTGCCTGGGTTATTTCATTTCATCAGTCTTCTAACCCAATGAGCCTATCTTATTTTTATATATTTTTTTTAAGGGTAGTACTTTTTGAGTTGGTCCAAATTGGTTGGGGTGTTGAAAGAGTTTCCGTCCAGGTCCAAATTGGTTGGGGTGTTGAAAGTGTCGTTGGATTTAACAATCATATCGTCGACGTATACCTCCACTTCTTTGTGTAGCATGTCGTGGAGTAACGTCGTTGCAGCACGTTGGTACGTGGCTCTTACATTTTTCAAATCGAAAGGCATAACCCTGTAACAATAAGTCCGTCACGGGGTGGTGAACGTAGTCTTTTCTCTATCCTTTGGTGCCATGAGAATCTGGTTATATCCTGAGAATCCATCCATTAATGATAGTAGTGCGTGTCCAACAGTATTGTCCACAAGGACATCTATATGTGGCAGAGGAAAGTCGTCTTTGGGACTTGCTTTGTTAAGATCACGGAAGTCCACACAAACTCGCACCCGACCGTCTTTCTTTAGTACAGGGACGATGTTAACAACCCATTGGGGGTACTCCATCACCTGAAGAAAACCGGCGTTTACTTCTTTGATAACTTCCTCCTTAATTTTGAGGCCCAATTAGGTCTCAGACGTCTCAATTTTTGTTTCACTGGTTTGGCATCGGGGTATATGGGTATTTTATGCTAGACGATATCTGGGTCAATTCCAGGCATATCTGCGTACGACCATACGAAGACGTCTTTAAATTCCTTTAACAATTTGATTAATGGCTCACGTTCATCATTTGATAGAGCGGAACCGATATGGACCATTTGCGGATCCTTCTGAGTACCCAGATTCATTGAAAAAGTTTCTTCAATTAAGCGTTTAGCGTGCATTTCTTTTTCTTTTTCAATTAAAAGTTTTAGCTCCGGGGGAACAATCTCATCAAATTCATCAGAGTCAACAATCAAACATTCATAAGGAAGTACAGCAGGATAACAGGAAGAGTTCTCCATATTATTATAATCATCGAGGGTTACAGATTTGGATATGGTTTTGGTTGTAATAGAAGACCGAGACATCCCAACAGGTGGATGCTCAGCAGACTCACTACTGGACTCTGACTTACTATCTACTTCATTTAGAATATTATATTCGTAAACCCAATTATCTATTACAATGTTACCCTCATTTATTATTAAGCCAAAACAGTCGACGGGTTCGTCGCTGCCCTGCATGGCGACATCTTCCACGGCTTCTTCCACATGTAGAGGGGTTGCTCCTTCAAAGAGCGACCCCAAAGTGAACTCCTCCAGATCTTCCATCCAGTCCTTTGCGCGTGCTTTCTCGGCTACGCCTATATCTTCTACCTCATCTTCCTCAGGCTCATTGTCTGTCAGCTGATGCTCGAAGAAGACCTCCAGCCTAGGTGTTTTTTTCCCAGACCCTTTGTCAATCCATGGCTTTGGAAATCCACAGAATGGAAATGTCTCACCTTTCTTCACGTACTGCCCATTTAGAGGCCCATAAGCTGGCAACAGAGCCAAATATTCTGTATTGGTGCTCCCGGCCAATGCCCTCTTCTGTGCTTCCACTATTCCTTTAGCAATGTCTTGTTTTGTGGGCTTGTATCCCAGACCGAAGGTATACCGGTTTCCCTGAACACAGACCGGCTCAATTCTACCTTGCTGGCTTTTTCCAAGCCCTAGGCCCGGGAAATAAGACATTTTGCCCATCATCATGATTGCCTGAGGTTTTATGTACAACTGATCTCTATTCAACAAAGTCTGGATAGCTGTTGTTTCATCAAATTCAAAACCACTCAAGGTGAGATCCTCCTCCCCGTGCTGTATCTTGAACAAGGGGGTGCCATCAGTGGTAGTAGCTTGGATCTTGGATTCCTCAAATATAGTTAAGATAACCCCATCCCTTATGATTTTGACTTTCTGATTGAGGGTGGACGGGACAGTTTGTACATCTGGGTCATGCAATCACGGTCGTCCTAATAACACGTTAAAGGAGGCCGGTACATCCAGAATGTGAAACTCGATCTCACTGTTAGTGAGTCCTATAGTTACAGTGAACTTAACCACCCCCAGCACATTTCTGCGGGTGTTGTCGTATGCTCATACTCCTTGAGTGGTAGGAGTAAAGTCCTGCTCTCTTAACCTGAGGTAGTTCACTGTTCTAAGTGGGTAGACATTCAGTGCTGACCCATTGTCGATTAAAACCACAGGTACCCATTTTCCCAGGAACTTTGCTGTTATGTGGAGGGATTTGTTATGCAGACATTCTTCGGCTAGCAGATCCTTGTCGGAGAAAGCAATGACATTTTTTAGCCTGGTAAGAGCAACCATTCCCACCAGCTATTTGGGAGTAGTATCAATAGGGATGTCATCCTTGCTCAAAGCCCTCAGTACGACCTGCCTGTGTTTATGGGATGCCATCAATAGCCCCCATATACTCAGGTTTTCCTGAATCTTTTTTGGCTACCTCAGTACAACATCATCCTCTTCTCTAGCCTCTACTGCAGGTTGAGGTTGACTGACTTCACCTCTCTATAGGTTGGCTAGTTTAAAGTGTCTTCTACTCCTAGTTAAATGCTCGATCTCCTCTTCGGGGCCCCATAGACTGTCCTGGTGATCAGTGGCAGGGTTTACTTCGGACAAATCTAGTCCTTCTAATGCCCACAGATCGTCCTCTTCCACTTTCTCTGCTTCTGTATTGGTTGCTGGGTGGTCTGTGTTACCCTCTGATTTTTCCTTCGGGGGTGGGCTCTGCTCTTTCCCTGCTTTCTGGCGGGTGATTCCCTTTGTTGCCCACATCTCGTCCTTCTTCCAACTGTCATCGAGCCCTGAGTAATTTTAGATGTCGTCATCGAGAATGAAAAGGTTGAGTATGCCTTCCCCTTCTCTAGATGGGATATCCAAGTCAGATTTTCATTTTCCTTTACTCGTGGTCCTGTTCCGGTCAATGTTGAGATCATTGGGCTCGATGTTGGCCCTTTCCTCGGCCTTCTCGCTGGCTCTATCTTTTTCCTTTGTATTCCTCGGCATATGTGGACATCAGTTTTTCTCACCCCTGGTTTAAATCTGACTATCAGACTCATTCCCGGGTTCTGATCCCGAGTCATTTTCTGCATCTGCTTCTGTTCCTGCCACGACCTCTGTTTCTGTTTCCCTTTCGGGTCCTATTCCTGCATCCCCTGTGTTTCCCTACGATTCCTCCGTTGGTTTACTTGTGCCTATTGGTTCTGTACTGTCATCTGACGAGGTTCCAGGAGTATAGAAGTCATCATCATCGGGGTCCTCATTGTCACTGAAGTCATCATCTGTGCATACTTCATTTTCGTCATCTGATGACATCCATCCGTCAAAGCCCACATTCACGTTGGGATCATAGACAACGATCCCTATATGTACATCGTAGGCAGCTTGCCAACCCTCCTCTTCTTGCATCATCTAGTTCTATCAAATTATTTTCTTCGACAAACAGAGCTCCATCTGCATCCAAAGAGCATAAAGAACTCCCCTCCGGGAGAGGTGGACTCAGTCTGATACCCCCTTCTGGGCAAATGTAGACACTAGGATCATAGCAGGGTGAGATTGTGTGGATATAGTTTGTATTCTTAGGGGGTGGGTTCATATGATTCGGCAGAGAATTGGTGGTAACATTGGGTTTAGGCGCCATTGGAGGCGAGATAACCTTGTTATCAATCAAATCCCGAATCTTATGCCGAAGCCTCATACAATGTTGGATGGCATGCCCAGGCATTTGATGATACACACAGTATGCTGCAGGATTGAAATTGGCCGAAGGTGGGCTAGGAATAGGTGTTGGTTCGAGGGGAGTTACATGCCCTTTCGCCAATAACCTCGGGTATAGCACGGACAGCGGAACACTAAGTTCATTGAAGACTCTCCAGGCTAAAGGAAAAATAGGTGGTGGCCTGAACGGCCTTGACTGCGGGTGAAATAATTGCGGGTTGAACGGGCGAGGGCTATATGATTGAGGGTTGAAGGGTTGAGTAGGTTCACATCCGCGGCCCCCGACATGCTCTGATTCGGCTGGCTTGGACCAGCCTGATTGCTGGGGTAACTGCTCGGACCTGCGTAGTTCTGCCCCTGATAATTCTGTCCTTGTAGGGCTTCCGAGCTCTCTGCTGACTTGTTCCTGTTTTGGCCTTAGCCTCTATTCTTTCAATCTCGCTCGATTGGAGGGCATCCTCGATTTGGACTCCTGCATTAAACAACTGCTCAAAAGTCATGAGCGGTTGAGTGATGAGTTACTTTCTGAACTGAGGCTGCAGATTTTTCACCACTTTCCAGACCTGTTCTTTTTCTATACGCCGGTTGGTCATCTTGGCTGCCTTTCCCCTCCAGCGAGTTAGGAAATCAACAAACGATTCTCGGGGGGTCTTCTTAGTAGTCTCCAGTTCCCTGATGGTCATATCCAACTGGACATTGTAATTGTACTGCCCGACGAAAGCTGTGGCGATGTCTTCCCAAGTTCTAGTTCGGGTGGCTTCCAAGGTCAGAAACCAACGTTGAGCGGCCCTAGAGAGGGACCGGTGGAAGAGTTACGCTTTCAACTGATCGTTTATGCCCATGGGGGATAAGGTACCAACATACATCTTTAAGTGAATCCTAGGATCGCCGGCACCGTCAAATTTTTCTATTTCTGGCATCTTGAATTTCTCGGGCAGTTTAGCATCAGGAAACAAGCAGATTCCTTCTACATCTAGTATGTATTCATCAACCCCTCGGGCCTTCCTCAGCACCGTTTCCAATCGTACAATCTTATCTGATAATAATGCCTCTTGGGCCAAGGTCGGGTCTATTACAACAGTAGCAACAGTTGTAAAATCTGAGAAAATTTAAAAATTCTAGAATATATTTTATTGAATAATAAATTAAAAAGTTACATAATAAATAAAACTAGTTAAATAAAATTTAATTTAATAAATGAAATAAGTTACAAAATATTAATCAAAAACTTAATAAAAACATCGGTTAATTTAATTAAGCACTAATTTAATTACAAATAGAATTAAATTAAAAAGAAGGAAACCAAATGTAGTAAATAAAGAAATAAACTAAGAGATAAAAATGGAAGAATAAAATAGAGAAGAAAAGAGGAAATCTGAATTGGAGACTCGATTCTTCCGTTGGCCATCTTCGGAAATTTTGTTGGGCAGACTTATCCTTTCCTTTGTAAACAGATCCTTCCCTTATCTCTTGTATCAGCTTTGCCTATTAAAGATCTCTTTCCCCTTATCATTCTCTCAGTTTCCTCATCCGCGTAACCCCTCAGCATCATCTCTCTCTCGAAACACCTTCTCTCTCAGTTGCTGCTCCATCTTCTCAAAGCTCTCTGCTTCGTTGCCTGCGAACCAACGCCTCCATTGCTGGGTTCTTCATCAATCTTGCATCAGATCTGAGACATCCTCTTCTAAGTTGATTTATCATCTCCGATTTCGAGACTTCTGGTAAATTCATACTCTCATTCTCTGTTCTTCATTCCAACAAATTATATATATACATACCTTTGAATCAAACACTTAGTTTATAAGATCTTTGAGTAGTTTTGAGTCATAAACATGTTAAAGATTTAGTTGTTAACATTGTTAGATCATTAGAATGAGAGAAATAATCGAAAGAAAGCAGGAACGTTTGAGTTTATATGAAAATATATACAAAACATATGTACGTATATCACCTTTGAATATCTTGATTTTTGATCCGTTATAACAAATGTTCTATCTAATAAAAAGTCTTTAAAATATCCCAAAACATGTTGGTATATGATTATAATTCACAAAATAAGCTAGAACGAATCGAAAATCATGAAAAATCAGAGGCGGGTGTCATCCCTGTCACGGCGCTTCCGGACATGCGGCCTCCACGTCCAGGTGTTTGTCCAGAAACCTTTCTGCCACCGTGCGTCCGAACGTGAGAGATCAGTAGCGTTTTGGCCTGTTTTTGGCTCTGTTTCATCATTTTAAATTAATTAAATATTAGAATATTAATAAATGACATCGAATAACTTAATTAGTGATTAAATAGGACTCTAAGATAAAAACTTTAAAACAAACTAATCTAAACATTGAGTTAGAATCATTATTTTAAGATTAACAATCTAAAATGGACATTGTTTAAAAGAACTTATAAGTTAACAACTTCATAACGAATTTCTAATTAATACGCAATTAATTAACGTTCTAAATAAATAAGTAAATCAAAAGTTATTAACTTGATTTAATTAAGATAAATGTTTAGCACTAATTTAAAATAGGAATAAAATAACACTTATAGTGAATTAAATCAAATAAATACAATAACCCTATAAATTGTCCTATACATTTAAGTATGTCGTTTAGACAGCTGTTCAATTAATTCATGAAATTAAAGAATAAGTAAATAAAACTACAAACTAAACGGGCAAATGGACGTTAGTACTTTTAGATGCATTTGTGTATTAATTAATAGTTATTTTCATTTATTCTATATCAGGTTGTGGTGTTCATACCATTTCATCTTCATTATCTAGAAGTTAGCTTGGACACCTGGTGAGTAGACTTCACGCTATTATCTTTCAGTCAAATCTCCTATTTTCCAAAATATTTACAACTGCTTCTTTATGCTTAACTGATTTTCTATTAAATTTTTATGCAAAACTTTTTTAAATAAAACTTTTTACTATTTACTTTTCAAGAACAAATAAATTTATAAAAACTCTTTTATAAAAACTTGTACACAAAAACTCTTTTATGAAACTCTTACTACTTATTTATTTCAAACTCATAAACAAATATTTTAAACCTTTTTACATAAACATTTTCAAGGAGAAAGTACTATTTAAACTTCGTTTAAAAAGAATGGAATACTGTATTACAAAAACATGGTATAAATGATTTCAAATGTGGAACAAAGGAAAAATCTATTTTATGATGCGATCATGAGACTATTGTTCTTGGGATGTGATAAAGTCCAAGGGAAATTCCACGACTTTGGTCAACTAAAGAAAAGCGCGTGAAATTAACCATGTTGACTTTAGTTGACTCAACGGTCAACGAAAAGCATACAGAATTGACTGTATTGACCTAACCGGAATCGTGTAGAGAAAATATCGAGCGTCATCCCGTGGTGACTCTATTTCGATTATTAGATCCAAGGGTCATATGATACCCTGAGTTTATATATTTGGCACTATTACTTATTTGTACCCAGTATATCTACTCTACATTTATTTTCCACTCATGTTGAGCATGTCGCTATATCATACTGTTGTTGGATATATTATTATATGACTTGAGGATTTGTGATGTTCATTTTTGTAAAGGAAAAATGTGAATATTTTCAAAATGAAAATAAATAGAAAGGAAAAGAGAAAAGGATATAGTGATTACTCATTTTATTTACTATTGTACCATACCATGTTATTTTATTTATGCACTCTATTTTATCTCTGTTTTAGAACTGTATATTACTATCGTGAATCTACCACCAGTTTATACTGACGTTGTCCCATACCATTTTTCAGGT
>JAUTBS010272270.1:0-11102 GCA_032361285.1 Aequorea victoria
GAAGGTGTTAGGCACCCCTCTCGCCCGATCCGAAGACCGACCTTTACTTAACCATTTCTTTTTGTTCTTGTCTTAAATTTATCAAAAACAACACATACAGAAAGGGGGTTAAAGAGAGAACATTAAAAAAATAAACAAGGAAGTAAAATTTAACCTAAAACTATAGTTTTCTATACATACTTACACTTTAAGACATGTCAAGTGAGAGATGGCAACATATCAGTGCAGTGTACACATATAGAATATGCTGTTAAAAGCTGGAAAGATGCAGGAAAAAGCTACTGGAAGCCACTGGTTTCAAATAGAGGTGGCGCACACTACCTCTAACCTGGCGCGCACCACATGGACATGGTGTGCGCCACTTATGGGCTCTCTAAAAGTGGCGCGCGTCACTATGGAAAAGTGAGCTCGACACTCAGAAGCCCAAAAGGGGAACTATTTGAAGAAAACAGTGTGCTCTTGCGTACATGTGTGTTTTTATACAGAAAGAAAAACAAAAAGATGGCATTTCAAGAGAAATTTCAACACGTAGAAAATATGCAAAAAAGACTACTGGAAAAAGTTACTGGAAAGGCACTAGTTTTTAAACAGAGGTGGCGTGCGCCACCTCATGACCTGGCGTGCCACATAACTATGGCATACACCACGTCTGGGCTTTCTGTATGTGGCGCGCGTCACTATGGAAGAATGAGCTTGACACTCAGAGGCCCAAAAGGGACTACTATTTTAAGAAATAGTGCGCTCTTTATTTGCGGGTGTTTTTATAGAAGAAAGAAAGTAAAAAAGATGGCAATTCATGTATTTTTGGCAAGTTGTCTAAACCCTACATTTCATGCATTTCTAAAGCTAAAAGATTAAGAAGAAAGAAATGAAACATGCTTTTCTAAGAAATGGAAAACATGGTTAAACAAAAATGAAAAATAGAAATGGGTGTTGGCCTCTTTCTCCCCTTTTACTGAATGGAAAGAAGTTCTAAGAGAGGAAAAAGATAGATAAAAAAAAGATAAGAAAAAGGGAGACTTACCATATTCCCCGAAAGAAGATTGAAGTTTCAAGCAGTTCTGAAACCTTCTCCTCAAATACGGCACATCCTCGGGAAGCCTTTCGTGCAGTCTTTGAGTCTTCGGAGTCCTTCCAAAGCAAAAGATTCTAAATTAGATAGTCTCAGTTTCAAGTGAAGTTTCGAGAATTAGCTTAGCTTAAGGTTTTTAGTTTTGCGGAGGTTTGGATTGTGAATTGGTGTCTCAAAATTGGCAGAACTTTGAGGCTTATAGGGTTAGGGGTCTTGAAATAGTAGGGGCAATGCCTCCTATTTATAGAAAATGGGTGAGGAGCTGTCTTAGAGCCAAAGCTTCCTCTCAAGGTGACGTGCGCCAGGTTAGAAGTGGCGTGCGCTACTTAGAGGTGGCGCAGTGCTAAGGGAAAATGTGGCTTAGGGCTCTGACATGGCAGGCCTAGTGGCATGGGAAAATTTGTGGCATGGTGCCAGGGGAAAATGTGGTCAAGGTTTGAAATGGCGCATGATCCTTTGGAGGGAAGTGGCGTGCGCCACTTAGAGGTGGCGCAGCGCTAGGTTGAGCTGCACCAAGGCGTGTTTTTTGTAATTTGGATATTTTAAGGCGTTTTCGGGTGTCTTGGGGTGCATTGGGGTATTTCTCGAACTGTCGAACCTACACAAATCCTCCTTTGACGCGGCTGATGTATGCATTCATCATTGGAAGCTAGCGCAACTGGTCTAAGCGCAGTTTAGTCAAAATTAAAGTGTTTACAGTTGTCCCTCTTTGATAGAACTCTCACCGTAATGTATGAGTGAGTGAATGTCAAAGTACCATAGACAGTCTATTTTGATTAAACTGTTCTTAGGCCAAAACTAAAATAAAAACAAACAAACAAACAAAAATGAAAAACGTGCAAAGTTTATCCTTTTAAGGTCATGAGTGGTCCGCACGCCCAGTTTATAGTCGTGCCAACCTTCATACCCAGTTTATAGTCATGCCAGACTGCGTGCATCAATTTATAGTCGTGCCGAACTGCGTGCATCAGTTTAAAGTCATACCAGACCGCGTGCATAGTTTAAGGTCATGTAGGACCGTTTATTCAGTTTAAAGTCATGCCTGACCGCGTGCGTAGTTTAAGGTCATGTAGGACTCAATGTACTCATTTTAAGGTCATGAGACAGACCGAGTTATTTGGTTTTTAGGGCGGGGGACGGATTCAAAGCACTCAGTTTTAGGTCGTGAGACGGACCTTCTTTGGAATTTTGGGTATGAGAACAAAGTTTAGCGGATAAGAAAGATGATTGACGATCGAAAATGATTTTAAAAGTTTCATATTATCGGGGACGGACCCCAAATTTTGAAATTTTAATTTTGAAACTGATAAATTTAACAAATGGGAGGTGGACACGTGGCTGATGCCACATGTCTTGGCATCATGGGGAGAGAGATAACGCAGTTCTAGGTGTCGATTGGACTGATTGGCCCCACATAAACGGAAGTAGCGTTGCGCTAGGTAATGATTGACTGACCTGGCGCCCAAGGGAAGGAAGTGGTGCAACGCCAGGTATGCTGGCGTTCCACGTTGGAGTGAAGTGGGGCAGTGCCAGGTGGAAGGAGGGAAGTGGCGTAGTGCCACGTTCACCTGGCGCAGTGCCAGGTATGCCGAGAGTCACGATTTTAGTTTAAGTTCGCGCGGTGGTTCATTTCGTCCGTATGTGATTCTGCCGACACTCTCTATTCTCTTTTCTCTTTTACTTTCTTGATTTTCGATCTTCCAATGACATTTTCGATATGGCCATCCATGATAACCAACCGACTAGCGGCGCAGGTCACGAGGAAGACTCTGCTCCCATAGTTCCGGCAGCTGATGTCACAGCAAACCCCACACATTCCCAGAGCACTGACTCGTTCTTCGAGAACCTGAGGTTATTTATAGGTCTCAGTGGCTCCCTTTCCAGCCATTCATACCACCTAGAGGGATCTCAGCATTCTACTACCATGGACGGCTTGCTAGACGTCGCTGACGCCGGCCGAGCTACGGAGAAGGGCAGACACACTACTGAGGAGCCAGTGGCGGACATCCCTCAGGTCCCAAATCCCTTTTGCGAGGTTCTGCCTGCTGACATGTCGGGGTTTTTTAACCTGATGAGGTACGATCTCCCGACCCATTTGTGGGAGTTCCTACCGGCCAACCACTTTTACTATACCGACACCAGCACGGACCCGACCTTTCTGCTTCGATCTTCGGGTCTTCATTCTCAGCATTGAACCGCCAGGTATGTCTATTTAGTTTTCTATTTCATTTTTGCAATATTTAAACCGAATAAAATCTAAAAAACTTTAAAAAAAAATATGGACTTAGATGTATGCACAGGGTCGGTCCGAAGCGTTTGGATGGAAGATTTCTTGGAACACCTAAACAACATGAACCCTAAAAAATAAAATAGATCTGAACTTAGAAACATTGTACGATTAGGTTGAACCTCGTATTTTCTTATTCCATTTTTTGCATGTGTATGTTTTTGAGATTTTCGCCGTTGGGTTGCGTGTTAACGTTTCCCGTGGTAAAAATTTTATTTTAGTCCCCCGATAACATTTTCACATTTTTCGAGGGAAACTTTGATTTGTTTTCCTGCTATCGGGTTGCGGATTAACGCTTCCTGATTCAAAATTTTATTTTTATCTCTAGAACAAACATTTTCATTTTTTTCTATGGGAATTTTATTTTTAATAATAATAATAAAAATTTGTGTCCCTAGACAAATACTTGCACATTTTTCTAGAGATTTTTTAATATTTTTAATTAATTCTAACTTGGGTTACGTATCGACGTTTCCCGAGAAGGAAGGGTTTCCCTTCGATATGTCCGATCCGGTGTAACACATTAGGTCCTGCGTTCGATGGCTTAGTGGACGATCCGAATGGTCCCATTTTGGCTGGATCTCTGTTCGTCCCGACCAACTTTAGGTTATGTCGTACGTATTCTCGAGGGAAATAACTGATCTATTTTTGTCCCTAGACGAATGTTTGTACATTTTTCTAAGGGATTTTTTAATATTTTTAATTAACTCTGACTTGGTTTACGTATCGACGTTTCCCGAGAAGGAAGGGCTTCCTTTCGATCTGCCTGATCTGGTGTAACAAATTTCGCCTACTTGGCTCGTGGTCTTACGGTCCAAATGCGTCCTATTTTGGCTAGATCTCCGTTCGTCCCGACCAACTTCAAGTTGTGTCGTACGTATTTCTGAGAAAATTAACTGATCTGTTTTTGTTCCTAAATTAACATTTTTTACGTTTATCTAGGGTTTTTTAATATTTTTAATTAATTTTGACTTGGGTTACGTATCGACGTTTCCTGAGAACGAAGAGCTTTCCTTCGATCTGCCTAATCCAGTGTACCACATTGAGTCCTGCGTTAGACGGCTTAGTGGACGATCCGAATGGTTCCATTTTGGCTGGATCTCTGTTCGTCCCGACCAACTTTAGGTTGAGTCGTACATATTTTCAAGGGAATTAACTGATCTGTTTTTGTACCTAGATTAACATTTTCACAATTTTTGAGGGGGTTTTTAATATTTTTAATTAACTCTGAGTTGGGTTACTTATCAACGTTTCTCGAGAAGGAAGGGCTTTCCTTCGATCTGCCCGATCCGGTGTAACACATTTTGCCTCCTTGGCTCGTGGTCTTACGGTCCGAATGCGTCCCATTATTTCTAGATCTCCGTTCGTTCCAACCAACTTTAGGTTGTATTGTACGTATTCCCGAGGGAATTAACTGATCTATTTTTGTCACTAGATGAATGTTTGCACATTTTTCTAAGGGGGTTTTTAATATATTTAATTAACTCCGACTTCGGTTACGTATCGACGTTTCTCGAGAAGGAAGAGCTTCCCTTCGATCTGCCCAATCCGGTGTAACGCATTTTGCTTGCTTGGCTCGTGGTCTTACGGTCCGAATGCGTCCCATTTTGGCTTAATCTCCGTTCGTCCCAACCAAGTTTAGGTTGTGTCGTACGTATTTCTGAAGAAATTAACTGATCTGTTTTTGTCCCTAGATTAATGTTTTCACATTTTTTGAGGGGATTTTTAATATTTTTAATTAACTCCGACTTGATTTATGTATCGACGTTTCCCGGGAAGGAAGTTCTTTCCTTGAATCTGCCCGATCCGGTGTAACACATTCAGTCCTGCGTTCGACGGCTTAGTAGACGATCTGAGTGGTTCCATTTTGGCTGGATCTCTATTTGTCCCGACCAACTTTCGGTTGTGTTGTACGTATTCGCGAGGGAGTTAACTGATTTATTTTTGCCCCTAGATTAACATTTTCACATTTTTTGAGGGGGGTTTTAATATTTTTAATTAACTTTGGCTTGGGTTACATATTGACGTTTCCCGGGAAGGAAGGGCTTCCTTTCGATCTGCCCGATCCGGTGTAACACATTGGTTCCTGCGTTCAACAGCTTAGTGGACGATCCAAATGCGTCCCATTTTGGCTGGATCTCCGTTTATCCCGACCAATTTTAGGTTGTGTCGTACATATTCCCGAGGGAATTAACTGATATGTTTTTTCCCTAGACTAATATTTTTTTTACGTTTATCTAGGAAGTTTTTGGTTATCTTATGATTTGACTTTGTTTTGTCCCTAGATAAACGTTTTAACATTTTTCTGGGGGGATTTGACTTCCTATTTTTGCTTGTCCCTAGACAGATGCTTGCACATTTTTTAGGAGATTTTTTTATTCATTCATTCATGTATTTTTTGTTTGTTTGTTTAGGCAAGTACTTTCACACTCTTTTTCTAGACTTATTGGACTTTCTTTTTGATCCAACTTAGGTTGCACTTTTACGTTTCCTAAGACGAAATTTTTCAATTTTATCGGTCGCTAAGTAAATGTTTGCACGATTTTTAGGTTTTTATTGGATTTTATCTTTTGGCCCGACTTAGGTCGCGTTTTAAGGCTTCATAAGAGAGAATTTTCCATTTTAGGTCACTAGATAAACGTTTGCATGTTTTTTTAGGTTTATTGGATGTCTTATTTTTGGCCGAGTTATGTTGCTTCATGCTTCCTAATTTTGGTAATTTTTTCTATTTTTCAGGTATTAAGTAAATGTTTGCACGTTTTCTTAGGTTTATTGGATTTTTGTTTTTGGCTCAAATTAAGCTGCGCTTCTTGCTACTTAACATTATGAATTTTCTAGTTTCTTAGTCAGATTATGCTTTCTCTTTTCCTTTAGCTTTTCTTCCTTCAGTTTATCTTATCTCACGATTTTTTTTATGTTTTTCCTCTTTTTTACAGACCGATGATTATCTACGGGGATTCATAGGATCTTCCCAGATCCTCGAGTGGTATGCAGTTCTCCCTTTGGAGAGCCAAATGTTTGTTGATGGATCCGGGTTGGGACGATTCATCCCCCTCCTCACGAGTATTCATAATGACCGAGTACTCACAATATTGATAGCAGAGAGATGGTGGGACACCACAAATACCTTCCATTTCCTGTCGTTCGAGGCGACCGTGACCCCGCTTGATTTTGCCATGATTACGGGGATCAGGGTGGGGAGAGATCCGATCCCGCTTGAATCCATTGCTGACTCATTCCCGGAGGCACTCACCCACTAGCTGGGCACAGTCCCACCGCATGCCGATCGAGGACGTATCCGGTATGCCTGGCTCGTGGAGAGATATATAGGGTTTGAGTTCACCGAGCCCCACCACTTCGAGTGGGTTGCTTGGACATTCTTGCTCTACCTCTTCGGTGCTTGCTTGTTCATGAACAGGAACAACACCGTTCAGTTGCACTTTCTGGGAGCCCTGCACGATCTTCATCAGGTGTCGTCCTTCGACAGGGGTGGCGCAGCACTGGCCACCTTGTATACTGGTCTCCGGTTCATGTGTCGGACCAAGGAGATGTCCGTGATCGGGTACTAGTGGATCTTCGAGGTATAATCCTGATCACATTCTTTATCTTTTCAACTCTTTTATATTTTATCTCTTGTTGGCTTGGTCTAACACTTATTCTGCTTATTTATTTTTGTCACCTTTTCTGCATTTCTTCTTCTTTTTTATTCATTTACAACTGTGGGCCTATGAGTTCTTGGGTTTGTCACACCTAGAGAACACTTACCCAGATCCCCAGATTATCCCACGGGCAGCCCGGTGGGGTCGGGACACTCGAGGGAGGAGGGAGGACGCGAAGGATCTGAACACCTACCGTCTTCTGGACGGCCTATCCCTCGCACAAGTATATTCTATTTTTCTTATTTCTACGAATGCTTGATTTTATTTCTTTGATTCCTCTTGTATGTAACCTGTGCTGAGTTTATTTCTCAGGTCAATTGGCGGGTGTGGGAAGGCATGGAGACTCGGGCTGGAGATGATCTGATGAGGAGCCGCCAGGCTCATTAGAGAAGGATCCTGTTGGAGGGTCCATTTTTCCAGGAGTGGTTCTTGGGCGAGTAGGTAGTCCGACAGTCGCTGAGGTTGGACCATTTTCGGGTCCCCCAGCCACCTCCTCTCAGCACGAGGTCGACATACGCCATGTCATCTGAGGATGTCGATGAGGCTTTGTACGGCTTCGCAGTTGGGGATTTCCTAGCTGAAGAGGACTACACTTCCTTTGCATGCGACTTCCTGATGCGTCCGATGGGCATCCATCTTGCAGAGGTGTAGGCTAGATAGCCCTCAATGTCTCAGGTTCCTCCGGTGGCGAGTGGTCTTCCTGCTCCTGCTGGTGGTGGTGGTGCTTGGACTACTCGAGCCGCCCCTCCTGCTGGCGTCCGGGCTCATACTCCGGGTTAGGCCTCTTCTTCCTTGCCTCCAGTACCTCAGGAGGTACTTACCCTTCCTGACGGGTTTCCGTGTACCATTCCTATTCCCACTCCTGAGGTACCGGAGATGCGCCTTGCCGGTGGGGACGAGCAGGTAATGCCTATTTCCCTCTCTTTATCTTATTCATTTCCTCCTTTTAACCAGATATGTCAGTCTGTCTAACATGTTATTTTCTTGGTTCTTTATTTATATTTCAGGTCTTCCAGGTCCCCCGTGCTTACATGGAGAGTCTCCTCAACGCTTGCTCGGGCCTGATGATCCTGGTGAGGCAGCAGTCCCAGATGTTGGTGGAGGCACACGTGCATCCCGTCCCCCGACGTACTCAACTTCTTCCTCGTCTGGTGAGTGTTCTTATTTTCTATTTATTTGCTCATACGCCCTTTATTTTTTATTTACACATATATACATTTCCTGACTGTACTTATTCTTTCTTACTTTTTTCTCCTTTTTTTTCTGCAGCCTCATTCTGTCAGCCGTTCAGTCGTTCATGGGACATTCTCGTCCTATCATGCCACCCCTCTAGGTGCTGCCGGTCTATCTATAGCTTGCCAGGGATCTGCCATGCGGACTGGAGTTCGGACACGTCCGGCTGATAGCGACGAGGACTTCGACTCAGAGAATGCCACTACCTCTGCATTCTCCCTCCCCGAGCCTTCGCATCGCACTCGTCGCCGACGTGATTAGGATGTCTCATGGTTTTTTATTTATCGGTGGTATGCCCCAGATACCTTTTTCCTTTTCTTGCATATACATTTTTATTTATTCATTGTGGGAGAGGCCTTTATGCCTAATTTGGATATTTATTCGACATTCTCTTTTTTTCTTATCTTTTTCATTTCTTTCTTTTGTATGGATATTTTCACTTATATATGGATATGGTTTGTGCTTTATTTACAGAGATTGCTATATACAAGGATTGCTATATATAGGATTTGTCTATGTACAAGGAATATTTACAGGTTTATGTACAAGAATTATTTTACAAGGTTTAATATTTACAGGATATGTATAGGTTACGCTATGTGCAGGGTATGTATAGGAAACATGTATAGTTTATTTACACACATACAAGATATGTGCAGGATCATGCATATAATATTTATAGGGATTATTTACAGATTATCTACAAAGAATAAATAATTTATTTACAAAGCATATTTATGTACAAGAATATACAAGAAATTTATTTATGAGTGATTATTTACAAGATTAAAGAATTTATTTACAGAGAAATTTATTTACAAGGCTACTTACAGGGGGTTTACAAGATTATTTACAAGAATTAGGTTTACGAGGAATATTAACAAGGTTGGAAATATGTGCCCTTTTCCGGGATTTGCGTTCAATGTTTATATTTGTACAAATACTTATTTATGGATGTTAAGAGATAGTAAGGCATAGACCGAATTGGTTACGCTAACACTCGTAGATTTTTAAGTGCCAGTGGTGGCAGGCATGGATATGAAGCAGGGGGAGAGAACAAAAACTACTTCTTTTAAACAGAAGTAGCGCGCAACATGCATGGCATGACGCACGCTATGCTGAGGTGGAAGGTGCCATGTTGAGGTGGCGCGGTGCCAGGTTCTGATCAAACTTGAGGCCAGGTTCTAATCACCCCAGATTTCTATAAAAGGAAGTCCAGCCTTCTCTTAACAGCTATCCCTGATTCTGTAACATGGATTTTTCCACCCAAAACTCTCTTTCTTGCTGGACCGATGAATTTACCAAGATCGAGTAAACCAATTTTGTGAATTTTGGCCTGAACTCTCTCTTCTATCTGAGGTTCATGAGGATGGATTAGATTCTCTTGAAGGCAACCACTCAGTTGTGGGATCCGGTGGCTTATACTTTCAGACTCAAAGATGAAGAGCTCTGTCCGACCATTGAAGAGTTTAAAGCTATTCTGCATCTTTTCCTTCGAGAGGAGATTTTAATTCCTTCCTCACTTGCGAGTCCAAAGAAACTCTTACAGGATTTATGCGGATTGAGCGATAGTGAAGCTTCTATTGTTCTGCATGGTGGGGTTCTTGACACATCCTGCCTGGTGAGTCACTTCCGCCCTGCCAACTCTCTTTCTAATTTCACTCTACAGTCTTGCCATTGCAATGCCCTATGCATCTGTCTTTTGACCCATTTTATTCATTCCCCAGGAGATGATGATGTCACTACTACCTCAGTACAGTTGGCCTCCCAAATAAATGAGGGGAAAAATTTGCACCACTGATCCTGGTAGAGACACTGATTGGTTTGGATGTTGTGCAGTCTGGTGCCTCTTTTTCTTTTGCGGGCATTCCCCTACTTCTCCAGCTATCTCTCAAAGCTCTCCTTTTTACACATTTCTCTTAATTTTTTCGCCCAGGCTCTCATTTTCTCATATTTTTGGATTTTTCCACTCAACTCTCCTTTTATATATCTCTCGATTTTTTCGCTCAACTCTCTTTTTTCTGTATTTTTCTCTCAGATCTAGTTGATGGAGAAGGTGAATATTTTGGAGTATCCACTGGCGGGAGTCTATAATCCGAGAGCCTTTCTACAAAGAGGGGTTTTCTACACTTGCATTACTATGACTGAGTGGCAAGATTTCTTTAAAGCTCAGACGGGCAAAAACATCTGCTGGCGTTGTCCCTGGTGGACTATTCATGTGGCGACAGCTTTGACCATGAAGCATTTCGGCATCTTTCTTGTAGGCTTGAGTTTGACCACTTTTTATTTTTCTTCTCGTATTCTGCGTCAGCTGGGTCATGCTCAATCATGCCCTCCGACAGCGACTCATATGTCCACTTCTTCTCATTATGCTTCGTTTCTAGAGCATTATCGACAGTTTTGGTCATCTTAGAGGATGATTGACTCGAAAGATCCTTGAGTGATCCCCTTCTGATGTAATCCTTTCAGATAAGAGGGAATATAGAGCGGTAAGAAGACAACGATGTGAAGAAGAGAGGACTCGATCTAGTTGTTCCTGCTGTACTTTCTTTATTATGTTATCTTCTTTCTCTTTTATTTGTTCTTATTTTTAGAAAAAGACTTAGGATTTGTACTTTTCCCTTTTCATGTACAAACTTTGTTCATTAAAGCTAAGTAATGAAATTTTTTCCCTTTTCTGATCTTTCATCTTCTCACTTCATTGGCTTGATGTTCGTTTTTTCCATATATGGAAAATTAATTAAAGAATTTAAAAAGATCTTCACATTGAAATCATAATCAGATAGAGGGTTTTAAGAGATGAAGTACTTGGGTAAGTGTTTCCCTTTTTTTTTCTTTTTTTTTTTTTTGG
>JAUTBS010272381.1:0-11102 GCA_032361285.1 Aequorea victoria
GGTTTTAATACTTCTTAATTCAATTAGGGTTCGGTTACGCCTAGGTTAAACAACTAATGAAAAAGCGGGTCTTTACACTCACCCTTACTTGTACAGAGTTATTGTAATGGTTTTGATGTTAGAACATTAATGAAATGAACTCTCTCACAGAGTATATATTTTATAATAAGCTCACAAATGAACAACCAAAATCAGAATAATAAGCAGTTGGCTGATATAGCTTTTCTTTAGGAATGGGAGAGCAGAACTCTCATGATCTGATGTTGTGTGACTGATATCTCTTAGATTTTTTTCAAATCAGTGTATGAGAGAATATGAGAGTGAGTGATAGCTTTTTTTATTTTTCCTGTTCTGATCTCTTGGTCTCTCTTTCTAAATGATCTGCTGCTCTTTAAATTGCTTCAGTAAATTGCCATTGCAGTCAAAGAATCACGGTATATCACGATCTATTCTTTCGTAAATCAAATAATGATTTCTGTTGGTCTTGATCTGAATTGATTTGTAATCGTTCTCAAAAGTAAATTCGAACCTTAGAGTAGCCGTTACAATTCAAAACTCGTTCTAAAATTTCACTGTAAATCACAGCTGTTCTTCACATCAAATCCCTGATATTCTGTAACAGTGGTTTCCTTGATTTGTGCCATGGATCTTTGTGATCTACTTTTAAAATGTCTTGGGATCACATCCATAATTAAAAATGATCTGCATCGAGCCATTTTAATTCAAAAATATTCTAGAAATCATGCTGTTAGTGGAACTGGTCTTTGCGGAATTCGCGCTGTGCAATTTACTAAAATTGTGCCCTTAGGTCAACTCACTTGCAGTTGGGTCGACTCAAGTTCCTTAAATCACAGATTCTTCTTACTATGTGTCGACTCATATAGAGGATGTGTCGACTCATGTTCCTTAAACTTCAGAGTTTTTGCTTTGTGTCAACTCATGATCAAGTTGTGTTGACTCATAATACTTACTCTTTGAAATCTTCGGTTGTGGGTCGACTCATGATGAAGATGTGTCGACTCATGATGATGAAGCCTCAGTTTCTTTTTGAGGCCTTCAGTTGGGTTGACTCATCTGATGCTTGTGTCGACTCATGATTGCCTTGATCGACTGCGCCTTATCACACCTACCTTGGGTTGACTGGTCCTTTATCTTGTATCAGCTCAAGCCTGCCTTGGGTCGACTCATAATTGACTTGGGTCAACACATGGTCGCTGCACAAGAAAGTCTAGAGAGCTAAGTGACTTGGGTTGACTCACCAATGCTTTTGGTTCGACTCATGGTCGCCTGTTGCACAAAGTACCGAGAGCTCGTCCATTTGGATCAACTCATGGAAGTCTTTGGGTCGACTCAAATATAGAGTTTCTTCTGAAAATATTTTGTTTTGCTTCTGAGCTTATGCCTTGTTTGGAAAATGATTTAATAATTTTCTCAATCATTTAATTCATGATTTAATACCTGAAATAACTTTAATACTTGTTAAATACAATGTCAACCTCAATCATGGGTGTTAACCGTTCATAAGTATTAAAAACATTTGAACGATTGATTTATAAAAAGATATATTTCAAAACTATTTGATCTTTATTAAGGCTTTGTTTGTTATCATTAAAATCAATAAATACTTTATCAAATGTTGGGGCTAACAATCTCCCCATTTTTGATGATGACAAACAATTTAAACAATTTATAGAACAACTCTTGATATGATAAAATATTTGTTTTGAAATGCTCCCCCTAAAGAGGTGCTTTCTTTGTCAAAGAGAACTTCTCCAAAAATTAATCATTTATACCAAAAGATGTTAAAACAAACATTCAAAACATAATCATTTTTAACATTATTCAAACACATTGATATCAATTGAAATATAGAGTTATTTAATCATTTTGATACCAATTAAAACTGAGAATCATTTAATCATGTTGATACCAAATGAATATGCAAATAAGAATTTAAGCATAAAGAAACCAAATTTGTGAAACCAAATTTTAGATACCAAGTTAAACATATAAACCATTTCTCTTTTTAGATACGAATTAATGAAAAGACTTATTTCTCTTTTCCTGTTTGCTTCCAGTTTTTATTTTCTCATTTCTTTTCCTGGTTAATTGCTCCATTTCTTATCCCTTTCTCACTGTTTTAACTATTTAACTTAATTTCTCCACCTTTTTCATCTCAAAAATAGAAAATATGCATACCAACAAAAAATGAGAGACAACATTCATTCTAGTAGAGAAAATTTCATTCAAGCAAACAGTCATAGGAAACAAATTCATATATATATATATATATATATACTAAAAAAATTTACGTTCATCAAAAGAATGTATGTTCTTTAAGAGATCAAAAGAGAAAAAGAAAGATAGAAGACAGAGAGGACTAGAAGAAATCGTCGCGTATTTGTTTATTCCATTTAGCTTTGCGTTGAGCTGCGGTTTCTCCTTTATCTTTGTTTTTACTTTTGTAAGTGGCTTCTTCATTTTTCTCGAGTTCTTCTAAGATGTCGAAGAAAGATGGCTTGCCTTTCTTCTTGGCTGGCTCAGCTATTTTCTCATTTTCTTTGTCCGAAACATGTTTCTTTCCTTTGGAGGAGGCAAACTTGAACTCTTGGGCTGTGATCTCCTCAATATAAATTCCCTTCACTGGAGCTACTTCTTTGTTGATGTTTTCTCGATATGCTTGTTCAGCTTTCTCAGCGGGGGTCTCCAAATGGATTTTTGCCCATTCTACGAACTCTCAAATTTTGCGGAGGACTTTATTTATTTTTTCCGTAGTACCTCGATCATACTCATAGTGAATGTCATTGATTAAGAGGTCACTAGAAAGAATGAAGTCCTTCATATTCTTCTTCATGTCCTAACCTATGGTTTTGTCTACTGTGCAAACACCATCTATTCTATCATTGAGGTTAGACAGAATTTGGTTCAACTTGAGTTGCTCGCAAACCATATACTCTTGTTGTTCTTGAAATCTCTCAATCTAAAACTCATAGAGATTCATTCTCTCATACAGTTTCTTTATTTCTAGATTGGAGGCTGTGTTGATTTCAACAAGATGGTTGAGCTGGGCTTTCATCTCCTCAAAGGTAGAGAGATGAATGGACTGTGAGGAGCTGGGTAGAGTAGGAGAAGGTGTGGAAGGAGAAGAGAAAGAAGGGTATGGAAAAGCAGAAGGGGTATGAGTTTGTGGAGGAGAGAGAAAGGGTCTTGAACCTGATTTTGTAGCTAATTTGTGCAGGATGGATCAACAAAAGGATGAGAGGGTATGGTGGTGGTTTGGTTAGGATTGTGGCGGTGTTGATCTTGTGGTTGATCTTGGGGTGGATGAGGTGATTGATCAGAATCAGGTCTGACCCATTTGCCCTCAATCTCAACCAGTCGCATCCTTTTCAAGGTAGATTTATTGTAGATGTGGGTATAGTGAAATGGTACAGACAAGGAATCTTTAAGATTGATTTTAAAATACTTAAAGATTTTTGTAAAAAGCATACCATGGAAAAGAATATTCTTTGTGGTTTGGGTAGCTTTCCATATATTAGAGAGGATGAGATGGACAAGGTCTATGAGTTCTTGGTTAATGATGCATCACATTACCATTAATTGAATAAAGGTAACATCTCCAAATTCTTCTTCTTGGAGAAAAAATATGTGGTTCACCATGAGGTGGAGAAGACGGTATTCTGGGTGAAGAAGATTGGCGTCAAAGATTTTGTCTGGGTTAAGGTCATTTTGGCCAATGATTTGAGAGATGAATTCCTCAAGAGGAGTGTCAAGGTAGTCATGACATTTATTGGTGCAACTGAGAAGATTGGTTCCACTGGGGGTATCTATCAGTTTGTTGACCAGTTGGTCTCCAAACACTAGGTCTTTTCCTTTGACCCAGGTAGAGATGAATAACCCTTTAGAGCCCGTGTTTATATTCATGTGGGCAAAGGTTATTCTAACCAAATCAGGATAGACTGGTTCATTGATGGTTACAAACTTGTCTCATCCCAGATTGGTAAACCAAACCCTAAAGTGCATTTCAGTTGTGTCAAAGAACTGAAAATCTATGCACCTCCCATCAGGGACTTGGCAAGACTTAAAAGATTTGGCATACTTATCTTGTGTCTCTTGATCTCGACAGACAAGTACTTTAGATGAGGGACTTTTGCCTTTTTTTCTCTTCTTCTTACTGCCAGAAGCTTCAACTTGGTTGGTTCTTGCTCTTTTAGAGACGACTGATGGATTGAAAGAATCCATTGTTGAGTAAAGTTGGTAGAAGATGAGAACCAGGAGTTCAATTGAGAACTTAGGATTTTTTCGTTCGCAATGTGAAAGGGGGGAATCGTAATGTTGCGAGGGTAGAGCTGATGTGGGAGATAGGTTTAACAGGAGAGGGATCAGAGGGATTTTTACTAAGTTTTGAGGGGAGGCATTGAGGTTTCGACTCACGAGAGAGAGAGAGAGAGAGGGAAAGCTTTTGATAGTTTGAAGTAATTAGCCATCACATAATATTTTATTTATATATCCCGTATGCTAAGTCGACACATAAGTGTTGTGAGTCGACCCAAATGCATTTTTAGGGATTGCGACAGAAACATGTCTCATTGAGTAGACACATAAACCTTTGTGAGTTAACCTAAATGCCTTCATTGCTTGAGAGAAACATTGATGTGAGTCGACACAACTAACTGTGATTCGATCCATCAGCGTCTAACGCTTAGGCCAAAAGAGTCCTAAGTCGACTCATACTATCTGTGAGTCGACCCATGTGCTACAAAAATACAGAATTTCAGAAAACATCAAATTTTTATAGATTTAACATGCCTAATTCACCTTTAATAAAATTAAATCTTTCTTCACTTAAGAGTTTGGTAAATATATCAGCTAGTTGATGTTCTGTACTTATAAATTCTAATGATATGTCTTCTTTTTGTACATGGTCTCTTATAAAATGATGTTTTATCTCTATGTGCTTAGTTCTTGAGTGTTGAATGAGATTTTTAGTTAAAGTAATTGCACTTGTATTATCACATTTAATTGGAACTTTATGATATTTTCAATTGTTGTTTCATGTATAGCATTTGGGCGCAACAACTTCCTACAGCTATGCATTCATCTTCTGTGGTTGAGGTAGCTACTGAGTTTTGTTTCTTACAAAACTACGAAACTAAAGAGTTTCCTAGAAAGTGGCATGATCCGTTAGTGCTCTTATGATCTAGCCTACAACCGAAAAAATCAACATCTGAGTAACTTAATAATTCATGAGATGTGTTCTTAGGATACCATAAGCCTAGATTTGTTGATCCTATTAGATATCTAAGAATTCTTTTCACAGCTACTAGATGTGATTCTTTAGGATCAGACTGATATCTAGCACATAAGCATACGCTAAACATGATATCTGAACGACTAGCAATTAAGTAAAGAAGGCTACTAATCATACCTCGATACTTTTTATTGTCTACTGATTTACCTTTCTCGTCCTTGTCAATTATTGTTGATGTGCTCATAGGAGTTGTGCATGGTTTTGCATCTTCCATATCAAATATCTTTAAAGAAGTTGAGCTCTCCCATCATGCTCATTTTGAATTCTTCCTGCATAATCTTAGCAAACTTTTTGCACAGGCTTTCATTAGTAGATCTAAAGATAATGTCATCAACATAGATCTGTACTAATAGCATGTCTTTTCCTCTTTATTTAATAAACAATGTTGAATCAAGTTTTTCTCTAGAGAATTATTTTTGTATTAAGAAATAACTTAATCTTTCATACCATGCTCTAGGTGCTTGTTTCAACCCATACAATGCTTTTGTTAGCTTAAAGACATGATCCAGATATTTATAGTTTTCAAAACCTGGATGTTGTTTTACATACACTTCATCATTTATGTATCCATTCACGAAAGCACTTTTAACGTTCATTTGAAACAATGTAAAGTTTATTTGACATGAAAATGCTAACAACGTTCTTATGGTTTCTAATCTAGCTACAGGAGCATATGTTTCTTTAAGTCTAGCTTTGTTTTTAACTATATTGCCCGATTTATCTTTCTTATTTCTAAAAACTCATTTTGTGCCTATGATAGTATTATATTTAGGTTTAGGAACTAAGGTTCATACCTTATTTCTTTTAAATTGATTTAGTTTCTCTTGCATGGTATTTATCTAATACTCATCATTTTTAATTTCTTGGATATTTTTGGGTTCTATTTGTGATATGAATGCTAGATTATTACATATGTCTCTAACAAGAGATCTAGTGGTTACTCATTTGGTAGGTTCACCAATGATTTGATTTATTGGATGATCTTTGATTAATCTTCTATAGGTAGTCTCAACTTGTGGTAGGTTTTGTTCTTTTGATTGCTCTTCATCTTTGTTTTGTTGAGAGGTGTCAATAGTTATATTATTTACATTTTCTCCTCTTATTTCTAGATCATCATCAGCATGTCTTTCGAATATAGGAACATTTATTTATTCAAACACAGCATGCATAGATTCTTTTAATGTATACCATATAGGCTTTACTCATTGTTAAATATTCTAGAAAGATACCTTCATGAGATTTATCATCAAATTTTTCAAAAATATCTTTAGTGTTTAATATGAAATATTTACACCCAAATACATGAAAATAACCAATGTTAGGTATCCTACCGTGTCATAGTTCATATGAAGTTTTATTTAATTTTGATCTAATAATTACTTTATTTGGTACATAGCATGTGAAATTTACTGCTTCAGCCCAAAAATATTTAGCTAGATTGTGTTCATTAAGTATTGTTCTAGCCATTTCTTGTATAGTTCTATTCTTTCTTTCTACTATGCCATTTTGTTGAGGTGTTTTAGGTGTAAAAAAATTATGACTTATACTATTTTCATCACAGAATATTTCAAAATCTTTATTAATGAATTCTCCTCCTCTATCACTTCTTATATTATTGATCATATAGCCTTTTTCATTTTGAAGTCTTTTACATAGCATATCAAAATGTATGTGTGTTTCATCATTATGTGCAAGAAATATTATCCGTGTGTATCTAGTATAATCATCTACAACTAAAAAGGTATAATATTTTTCACTTAGACTTGCCTTAGATGTACGACCAAAAAGATCCATGTGTAACAGTTGTAAAGGCCTAGTTGTTGATATATGTTCTTTTTCTTGAAGGATATTTTACTTTATTTTCCATATTGGCATGCATCACAAATTTTATCTTTAATAAATCTAGTTTTAGGAATACCTCTTATAAGTTGATTATTAGATAATTTTGTAATTAAATCCATACTAGCGTGTCCTAGTCTTCTATGCTATAACCAACAAGTTTCATTAATAACAGCTAAGCATTTTACATTTTGAGATTCAATATCATCAAAATCAATTGTGTATGCATTTTCATTTCTATGGCCAACGAAAAGAACCTTATTATCATGTACATTTTTTGCTCTACATGTATTAGTTTTAAAAATAACTTTGTAACCTTTATCACACAGTTGACTAATACTTAGCATATTATATTTTAGTCTATCTACTAGCAAGGTATTTTCAATTTCTAGGAAGGAATTTTTACCAATGGTACCAACTCCGAGAATTCTATCTTTAGAGTTGTCATCGAAACTTACGTGTCCTTCATTCCTTGGTGTGATAGAGATAAATTTATTTTTATCGCCCGTCATGTGTCGTCAGTATCCACTATCTAGGAACCACTTGTCTGTGTGTGGAGTTGACTTTAAGCACACCTACAAAATAGACAAACATACAATTCTTTTTGGTACCCACTTTTTCTTGGGTCCTTCAATGTTAATTTTAGTATGATGCGGTCTTTTAGGAATTCATATCTTGTTCTTATCTTCATAATTTTTTTTAATATAACAAAATCTTCCACAATATTCACAATATGATATTTCATGATTAGTTAGATCTTTGAAAACTTTTTGATCATTTGACTCTTCATAGCCTAAGTTGGCTTTGTTATAAATACATCTTTGTTGTTTAAACAGTTTGTTAAGATTTTATTCACTTTGTGTAAACCTTGTGACAGTTTTAAATAAATCATTTGCTTTCAATTTTAATGACTCATTTTATTTTTCAAGAGCAATCATTCTATCATTTTGTGAAAAGGTGTTTCTTTCAATAGTTAAAGTTTTATTTAACATTTGTAGTTCTTTAAGTTCTTTTGAAAGATTAAAAACCTTCTTTTTAAGAATTTTATTTTTCATGTCCATGTTTTCAAATTTACTATGTAATTCATTGAAAATATTTTGAAGTTCATCATAATCAAAAGAGTTTAAAGTTACCTCTTTGTCACTGTCTTCTTCTTCATTTTCCATGAGGCAGAGATTTACAATCTCTTCATCACTTGATTTTGATTTTTCTTGATTCCCGTCTGAATCATCCTATGTTGCCTTCATTGCCTTTTTTGCTGAACCTCTTAGGTTTGTCTTTCTTTAGCAATGGACACTCAGCCTTGAAATGCCCTCATTTTTTACACTCGACACATATGAGGGGATATTTTTTTGTTGAATCATTCTTGTTTGATTTACTTTTTTTGAAGTCCTTCTTAAAGGGTATTCTTTTGAAATTTGTGGATCTTTTCAAAAAACTTATTGAATTTTCGGCTGAGAAGTGCTATGTCATCATTCTCGTCGTCAGAATCTTCTTTGTCGGATGATTCTGGTTGCGAACATTTTAAGGTCATTCCTCTTCTTGCCTTAGGTTCTTCTTCTTCTAGCATTCCTTTCATGACGATCTCATGTGTCATCAAAGAGCCCATGAGTTCATCAAGGCCGAGCATGTTGAGATTTTTAGCTTCTTGGATAACTGTGACCTTTGCATCCTAACCTTTTGGCAGAGATCTAAGGATTTTCCATACCTTTTCAGCATTAGTATATATTTTACCAAGAAGTTTCAAGAAATTAATAATGTTAGTAAAGCGTGTAAACGTACAAGAGATATTTTCATCATTATTCATTTTAAACAATTCATATTCATGTACTAACATACTAATTTTTGAGTCTTTTACTTTATTTGTACATTCGTGAGTTATTTTTAATTTATCCCAAATTTCTTTAGAACTTTCACAAATAGATATTCTATTAAATTTGTTTGGATTTAATGAACAGTATAAAAAATTAATTACCCTAGAATTCTTTTATATTTTTTTAATGTCATTTTCATTCCATTCTAATTCATCCTTTAAGATTGTTGTTCTCTTAATTACTTTGACTGGTCTTTTAGAATCATATACAGTTATTTTCCATAATTTATAGTTTACAGTTTGTATGTATATTTTCATTTTAACTTTTCAATAGTTATAATTTGTTTCACTGAACAAATGAGGTCTATTTGTAGATTATCCCTCAGAAATGGTGATTTCAATAGAGGTTGATATTTGGATCCTCTTAAACTGTTAAGTCCAAATTAAGATACGAGACTCTGATACCAATTATTAACTAAAGGACCCTAGAGGGGGTGAATAGGGTCTTTTCAAATTACTTGTGTTTCAAAAAAAATTATTTAAAATAATTAACAGCTAGCAACCTATATATGCAAACAGATATACAAGAAATTGAACAAATAAACACACGCAAGAGAATGGAGGTAAAGAGTTAGAGAAGGACACCGCAGATTTATAGTGGTTCGGCTATCCCAGCCTACGTCCACTCCTCGAGCACCTCTAGAGAATTTTTTCACTATGGATAAGCACTTACGGGTGTGGTTCAAATTTTTTTTACAAAGTTACACACAACTGCGTTCTGAAACTTTCAAGTTTCTAGCACTTGTGATATTTTTTCTTTGTGTGCTATACCACACACAAAAATAAGTAGCGGGTGACTCACCCCTACTTGTACAGAATTGATGTAAAGGTTTTGATGTCAGAACATCAAACAAATGAACTCTCCCAGTAGAGTGGATGTTTACAATTGAGCTCATAATAAAAAATCCAGAAATAGAGTAATGTACAATTGCTTGAAGTGGCATAGCAAAATTTCTCTCAAACGGATGTTGTGTGACTGATATCTCTTGGATGTCTCTCGAATCATAATATGAGAGTATGAGAATGAGAATGATATATTCTTCAATGTGTTTCTGAGTTCTGAGCTCTAAGTTCTTATCAAGTTCTAAGTTCTGTAATCAACGTGCACTTTTTTATGTAGCCTCAGAAAAATATAACCATTGTAGCCTTTCTGAATCACAATTTGATCTTTTCCATAAATCAAGCAATGATTCGATCTGATATGATATGATCTTCAATCATCTCTATAACTGAATTCGATCCTCAGAGTAGCCATTGCAATTCAAAATTTTTTCTGAAATCACGATGTAATGTCCATCTGTTCTTTGCATCAAATCCCTGAGATTCCATAACAGTATATTCCTCAATTTATTCCATGAATCTTGATGATCTGATCTTGAACTGATTTGAAATCATTTCCATGATTAAAACTGAGCCATTTTAATTCAAAATTGATCCTAAAATCACGTTGTAAATGAAATTGATCTCCACGAAATTCGCACTGTGTGATTTCCGTAATTCGTGCCTTTAGGATGACTCACTTCGAGTTGGGTCGACTCAAGTTCCATAAAATATGAATTTTCACACTGTGGGTCGACTCATGTTCCTTGAACTTTGGATGTGTGTCAACTTATGCTGTGATTGTGTCGACTCACATTCTTTAAACTTTGGAGTTCTTTACTTTGAGTCGACTCATGATCAAGTTGTGTTGACTCAAGTTGAAGAACTACAAATGTTAAATGAAACTTTAATTGTTGAAAGAAATATTTTTTCATAAAATGATAGAATGATTGCTCTTGAAAAATAAAATGAGTCATTAAAATTGAAAGCAAATGATTTATTTAAAATTGTCACAAGATTTACACAAGGTGAACAAAATTTTAACAAACTGTTAGGAAAACAAAGATGTGTCTATAACAAGCCGGCTTAGGCTATGAAGAGTCAAACGACCAAAATTTTCTCAAAGATCTAACTAATCATGAAATATCATACTGTGAACATTGTGAAAAATTAGGTCATATTAAAGAAATTGTCAAGATAAGAACAAGATATGGATTCCTAAAATACTACATCATATTAAACTAAGATTGAAGGACCCAA
>JAUTBS010272492.1:0-11102 GCA_032361285.1 Aequorea victoria
ACCACATCTGACTGGACCTGATTGCCAAGTGGACGACTTGAAAGATTAGGTTTTGATCCAGAAAGTACAACAATGGCAAGCGATGGTGAGACTAGTGCTGCGTTGATCCGAACTCTGTCAGAGATGCAACAAGCTTTAAAGGGCATGACCCTCATGCTCCAGAACCAGACTTAGGCCCACGCTCAATGTAAAGCAAAAATATGAACCCTTCAAGTTAATTAGGTTCTGAGAAATCCATAGGATGAGGTAGTCAGTGACCCTATTTGGGAAGAAGATTAGTACGGTGCAAATCCTACAAGGGACGTACCTACTGCTATTTTGTCCGGTGTTGTTTTACCCGCTGCTACTGTGATAGATCCGGCCTTAGCTCGAGAGGCCCTACTTTCTGACAAAATTAATAGGCTAGAAAAGTACTAAGGAAGGCCAAAGGGGTCAATGAATATATGCCTCACATTGGAGGTCTTTCCCTCTTTCATGATGCTAAGCTACCCGATAAATTTAAGATGGCCAACACGAAAAAGTTTGATGGTACTGGGGATTCCCGAATTCACCTATGGATGTACGTCGATACCTTATCCCCCATGGGCATCGACGACTAGCTGAAGGCATAACTATTCTAAAGGTCTCTCTCAAGGGATGCTCAACGTTGGTTCCTAATCTTAAAAGCCACCAAAATCAGAACTTGGGAGGATATTGCTACTGCATTTGTCGGACAGTACAACTATAATGTCCAACTGGATGTAATAGTAAGGGGCTAGAGACCACCAAATAGAATATCCGGGAAACATTTGTGGACTTTCGGACCCGCTTGAGGGGTAAAGCGGGAAAGATGACCAACCGGCCTACAGAAAAGGAACAGGTCCGGACGATAGTGAAAAACTTGCAACCTCAGTTTAGAAAGTACCTCATCACTCAGTCGCTCATAACTTTTGAGCAACTGTTTGATGCAAGAATCCAGATTGAGAACGTCCTCCATATGAGAGAGATTGAGAGGACAAAAGTGGACACAAGTCAGTAGAAACCCCTAAGGACTTATCAATGTCAGAATAGCTATCCAACCAATCAAGCCGACCAAAATCCGCCCCACAATAATATGCCGAAGGTCACGGAAGTCAACCTTCTTAACCCTTAGCTAGGGCAAAATAGACTTTCATTTTCACCCCGACCTTTCCGGAGAGTATTCACTCAGCTGAGTGTACCCCTCTATGTGTTATTCACAAGGTTGATGGAGAAAAGGAACCTTAATCCTCCCGATCCAGTGCCTCTTCCCGATCCACTCCCAATTAGATTCAACCCCAGATTGTACTGTGAATACCATCAGAGTCCTGGCCATGCCTTCAACAATTGTATGAAGCTTCGACACACGATTCAGGACTTAAATGATAACAAGGTAATCTCGCCCCCAACGGCAGTCAAGCATAATGTTACCACCAATCTATTGCCAAATCACATGAACCCACCCCTCGAAATTTAAACCATGTCCATACAGCTTCACCCTGCTATGATCCCAGTGTCTACATTTTCCCAGAAGAGGTTGTCAGACCAAGTCTACCTCTCCCAGAAGAGAATTCTCTATGCTCTTTGGATGTAGAACGGACTCTGTATGAAGAGAAAAATAATCTAGTAAAGTTGGAGGGTGCAGAGGAAATGCTTGAGGAATGGAACAATATGTTGGCAAATGAAGAGGTGCACGTGGAGTTCACCTTTTATAATCCGGACATAGATACCGACAATGATGACTGGCTCTCTTCGGACAAATTAGGGAATAAAGGTACAGGAAGTCAATTAAAAGGAAGTGGGGTTTAGAACAACCCCGATGATGATGACCTTTCTACCTCTGGAACCTAACCAGATAATAGTGTAGAACAGGTAGACATAGACAAACCAAAAAAAGAATGGGAGTGGAATCCAGGGAAAATAGGAACATAAGAAGAAGCAAAGATAGGAACAAAGATAGAGACAAGATCAAGAACAGTAATAGGATCTGGAGCAAGATCAGGGAAAGACTCAGAATCAAAATCCCAGAAAGAGTCTAACAGCCAAACTTAAGTTGGGTCTGAGAAAAGCCGAGAGTAAAAAAAACCCAGAAACAGAGATGAGAACAAGGAAGCTTACAATGTGACATAAATCGGGCCCACTAATGTTGAAACTACCGAGAACAAGAATAGGAGCAGAGGCACGCAAAATGCTGACCTAAATATCATATCTAAAGAAAGAGAAGGCATTATAGACCTTTTCGTTCTTGATAATGATATTTAGGAATACTCAGGGCCTGATGACAGTTGAAAAGATGAAAAACTATGGGCGGTGGAGGAAATAAACCACAAAGAGACAGAGAAAGAACGGGGCCCGGCCCTAGAAGAAAATCCAGACCGTGGAACAGACAACCCAACAACCAACAAAGAAACAAAATAAGCAGCAGAAAACGATTTGTAGGGATTAGAAGGACTAAAACTGTCCAAAGTAAACACTGTTACAGATCTATGGGATGGTCTGTGTGACCCCGAAGAAGAGGTCGAGCATGTGACCAGGAGTGGAAGGCACTTTAAGCCCGCTTACCTGGAGAAAGGTAAAGCCAGCCAGCCTGCAGCAGAAACCAAAGAAAAAGATGATACTATACTGAAATAGCTCAAAAAGATTCAGTCTAACCTAGTATTTGGGGGCTACTGATGGCATCCCACAAACACAGACAAGTTGTACTGAGGGCTCTAAGCAAAATTGACATCTCCATTAACACTACTCTTGAGCAGTTGATAGGAATGGTTACTCTTACTCGGTTGAACAATATCATTCCTTTCGGAGAAAAGGATCTCCCCATCGAAGGACTTCTACATAACAAGCCCCTCCATATAACAGCTAAGTGCCTCAGAAAATGGGTGCCTATGGTTTTGATTGATAATGGGTCAGTACTGAATGTCTACCCACTCAGAACAGCGCACTGCCTCGGGTTAAAAGAACATGACTTCACACTAACTACCCATGAGGTACGAGTCTATGATAATACCTGCATGAATGTGTTGGGGGTAGTCAAGTTCGCTGTTACATAGGACCCACTGAAAGTGAGATAGAATTTCATGTGTTGGATGTGCAAACCTCATTTAATCTATTATTAGGCTGACCTTGGTTGCATGACCCTAATGTATAAGCAGTTCCATCCACCCTCCATCAAAAGGTCAAAATAGTAAGGAATGTGGCTGTCTTGACTATTTTTGGTGAATCAAACATCCAGACACCTGCCACTGATGGAACTCCTTTGCTTGAAATACAGCACGGGGAAGAAGATCTCACCTGAGTGGTTTTGAATTTGATGAATTCGCAGTTATTCAGACTTTGATGGCTAGAGAGCAGCGATACATAAAACATCAGGCAGTTACAATTGTTAACTGAAGGGTGACCCTAGAGGGGGGTAAATAGGGTCTTAAAAGTTACTTTGAGTTTTAAATACTATTTAAAATAATTATAAACTAGCAACCTATAGATGCATATACAATTAAGAGTTTAAGAATAGAGTTAGAGAGCGACACCAAGATTTATAGTGGTTCGGCTATTCCAGTTTACATCCATTCCTCAAGCACCTCTTAAGAATTTCTCCACTAGGACAAAACACTTACGGGTGTGCTCCAAACCTTTACAAGATCCACACAGTTACATTCTGAAGCTTTCACTATTTTTAGCACTTGTGATCTTTTACAGAAGATGATCCAAGCTACGTTCTAAAGCTCGCATACTTTTAGTACTTGGGATCTTTCCCTTTGTGTGCTACACCACACACAAAGATCAGTAGCAGGTGACTCACCTCTACTTTACAGAGTTGTTATTGTGATTTTGATGTTAGAACATCAAACAGAAAATATTCTCTTAGAAGAGCAGATAATATAGTAAGCTCTTAAATGACAAAGGAAAATACAGAGAATGAATAGTTTATAGAATTACCTTCTCTGTAGATGGCAGAACTGAACTTCTCATGAACTGATGTAATGTGATTGATGTTTCGTTGATGATATTCGTATCAGACTGAGAGTGAGAGTATGAGAATGAGAATGATGTATTCTTTGTATATAGAATTCTTTATTCTCAGTGGTGTATTTCTGTGTTCTGCGTTTTTTCGTTGCACAATTACTCTTTAAATAGCTTGTAAGAATATAGCTGCTATTGCCAACGATTTGATCTTTCTTGAATCAAGCTGATTGATTGTTGAATTGTTTTCATTTGATTCGATCTGATCTTCAATTTGAATTTCGATCTTCATATAGCCGTTTCATTTCAAAAATCATTTCTGAAAATAACGTTGTGCCCAATTGTAGCAGATCCCTAAAATCACGTAACTTATATTTCTTGATTTGTTTCTCGAATCTTAGTGATCTAATTTGAAATGTTTTAGGATTATTTTTATAAGTAAAATCGATCCTTAAATCACGCTGAAAGTCAAACAAATCTTCACGGGATTCGCGTGTTGAGATTGCGCACTTGTGTCGACTCACATTGAGTTGTGTCAACCCAAGTTCCTTAAAGCACATAATTTGCTTTCTTTGTGTCGACTCATGTGAAGAGGTGTCGACTCATGTTTCATATTTCTCGGCTATGTGTCGACTTATGTACTGGTTGTGTCGACTCAAAATGTTTCAGCCTCTGTTTTTGTCTCAGACTTTAGTTGTGTTGACTCATGTGGAGATGTGTGTCTACTCAAATTGCTTCAGCTTCTGTTTCTATCTCAGGCTTGTATTGTGTCGACTCATGTGGAGAGGTGTGTCGACTTATCACTGCCTTTGGCTTGAAATCCTTTGTTCTGGGTCGACTCATGTTCAATGTGTGTCGACTCAAAAGATTGATGCCTCTGTTTTCTTTAACAGGCCTTCACTTGTGTTGACTCAGGGGAGGCTTATGTAGACTCAGACTGTCTTGTATCGACTCAGGCTATCTTGTGTCGACTCATATCCGTCTGACTTTCCAAAGTGCTAAAGAATGTCTTTGTTGTGTCGACTCAGAGGACCTTTGTGTCGACTCAAAAAGACTGAAAGCTTCCAAAATGATTTGTATTGATTCTGAGCTTTAGGCTATGTTTGGTAACTACTTTAAAGATTCCTGAAACATCTTAATAGCTCATTAACATACATGGTCAACCCCAATCATGTGTGTTAATCTTTCATAGACATTTAAACTCATTTGAACCATTTTGATTTATCTATAAAAAGATATGTTTCATAAAAGCATTTAATCTTTATTAAGGCTTTACTTGTTATCATTAAAATTAATTAACTCATTATAAGACCTTGGGGCTAACAACAATGATGGACAAAATGTCATACTTCTAAGGCCTAGGGCTTGGAAGAAGTCAACAAGGTAGAACTAAATCGATAGACGTTCAGGGCAATAACCATACCTTTGGTCTAGGATACAAGCCCACAGTTCAAGACTTTACTAAGGAGAAAGTGGAAGTACAGAGGAAGGCATAGGACAAAAGAAGTAAGACAGAATATCTGACCCCGTTGCCACCCTATGTGCCTCTAAATGGGCAGTTTATAAAGGAAGGTGATATTTTTTCGTCCTGCGGATTTCTGGAACCATGGATTGATGAGGGGTCTGGGTGGAAGACACCCGGACTGAAAATATTCTTTGAACATCAGTTGATAGACAACGAGCCCGAGGAGGACGAGACAGAAGACGAGGGCGTAGCAGAGAAAGTGCACGAGAAAGACTGGATCAAGAACCTGGAGAAATTCACGCTAGGATCGCTCTTCGAGGGAGCAACTCCAATATACGCGGAGAAAGATATAGAGGCAATCAACATGCTGAGCAGCAATGCGCCCATCAACTGTTCCAGCCTAATAGCGAATGAGGGTAGCGTTGTAATAGATAATTGAGTTTATGAATATAATATTTTGGATGTTGTAGATAGTGAGTCAGAGTCCGAGTCAGACTCATTTACATCTACGAATTCAGAGTCCAGTAGTGAGTCCACCGAACACCCACCGGTTAGGGTGCCTCAGTCTTCTATTTCAGCTCAATACACATCAAAATCTGTAACGTTCAATGTTGATAATAATAATAATATAGAGAACTCTTCTGGTTATCCCATTGTACTTCAATTTTAATGTTTGATTTCTGACTCAAATGATTTTGATGGGGCTATTCCTCAAGAACTGAAATTTTTAATTGAAAAAGAGAAAGAGATGCGCATTAAATCTTTAATTGAAGAAACTTTTTTAATAAATCAGAGTACTGAGAAGGACCCCAAAATGGTCCAGATCGGTTCTGCTTTGTCAAATAAAGAACGTGAGCCATTAATCAAATCATTGAAGAAATTTAAAGACGTCTTCGCGTGATCATACAGAAATACGTTCGGAATTGACCCAAAAATCGTCTAGCACAAAATTCCTCTCTACCTCAATGCCAAACCCGTGAAACAAAAGTTGAGACGTGTAAGACCCACTTTGGCCCTCAAAATCAAGGAGGAAGTTACTAAGCAAGTAAATGTCAGCTTTCTTCAGGTGATAGAGTACCCCCAGTGGGTTGCTAATATTGTCCATATGCTAAAGAAAGACGGTCGAATACGAGTTTGTGTTGACTTTCGTGATCTTAACAAGGTAAGTCCCAAAGACAACTTCTATCTTCCACACATAGATGTCATTGTGGACAACACTGCTGGCCATGTCCTGCTAACATTCATGGATGAATTCTCAGGATATAATCAGATGCTCAGGGCTGCCAAAGATAGAGAAATGACTACATTCACCATGTCGTGGAAAACGTATTATTATCGGGTTATGCCTTTTAGTTTGAAAAATACAAGAGCCACATATCAACGTGCTGCAACGGCATTACTCCATGACATGTTACACAAAGAAGTGAAAGTATATGTCGATGATATGATTATCAAATCCAAAGACCGTGAATGACATACCCTGACCTTGGAGAAATTCTTTAAGAGAATTCGAAAGTACCAAATGAGGGTGAACCCACAGAAATGTGCTTTTAGAATTACAACAGGAAAAATATTAGAGTTCATCATCACCCAAATAGGGATAGAGGTGTACCCTTCCAAACTTAAGGCAATTCTGGAAATGCCTCCCCCGAAAACGGAGAAAGAAGTTAGAGAATTCCTTGGAAAAATTCAGTTCATTAGTCGTTTCATCTTGAAACTGACTATAATCTGTGAACCTCTTTTCCATTTGCTCAGAAAGAATATGAAATTCCAATGGGATGAGCATTTCCAGAATGCCTTTGAGTCTATCCAATAGTACTTGCAAAAAACTCTGGTGCTCTCCCCTCCAGAATCAGGCAAACCGTTAATCCTGTACATATCATTGAATGAGTCTGCAAATGGCTACATGCTAGTGCAAAAAGGGGATAACGGCGAAGAAATGATTGCGTACTACCTAAGCAAAAAACTGACAGATTGTGAAACCCGATACACGGCATTGGAAAAAATGTGTTGGGTTTTGGTATGGTCATCAAAGAAGTTATGACATCACATGTTGACATACCCTGTAGTGTTGATCTCTAGAATGGACTCGCTTAAGTATCTGTTCGAAAAGCCTGCACTGATAGGAAGATTAGCCCGATGGTTACTATTATTGGCCGAGTTCAAACTGCACTACGGGATCAGAAAATCAATAAAAGAATGAGCCGTAGTAAAATTCTTAGCCGATCAACCAGTTAAGGGATAAGAAGACTCAGATTTTTTATTTCCTGATGAAGACATGTTAAAAGTTGAGAATGAGTTGTGGATGCTATATTTTGACGGTGCCTCCTGTTAACTAAAGGGTGACCCTAGAGTGGGGATAAATAGGGTCTTTTAAAAATTACTTAGAATTTTAAAACAATAATTAAAATATAAATAAACTAGCAATCTATAGATGCATATACAAATAAGAGATTGAGGATATAGTTAGAGAACGACACCAAAGTTTATAGTGGTTCGGCTATCCTAGCCTACAGCCACTCCTCAAGTGCCTCTTGAGAATTTCTCCACTATGGACAAAACACTTACGGGTTTGCTCCAAACCTTTATAAGATCCACATAGTTGTATTTCGAAGCTTTTACTGCTTCTAGGACTTGTGATCTTTTACAGAAGATGATCCAACCTACGTTTCCAAAACTCACAGCTTCTAGTACTTGGGTTCTTTCCCTTTGTATGCTATACCACACACAAAGATCAGTAGCATGTGACTCACCTCTACTTCTATAGAATGATGTAAAGTATGTTGATGTCAGAACATCAAGTAGTAGAGCTCTCTTATCATAGCAGATGTTTACAATGATCACATGAAAATAAATAGTCAAAAATAGAGTGATGAACAGATTTGCTGGAATGACTTTCCTTCGAATTTTTGCAGAACTTCTCACGAATTGATTGTAATGTGACTGATGTCTCTATGATGTTTCTATGAGAGTGAGAGTATGAGAATGATGTATTATTCGTTGTGTATTCTGAATGATCAACGATCGTTCTTTTTATAGCCATAGTAAAGTAGTCATTACTGTCTTTGAAATTCTCAATCACGATTTGATCTTCTTCCGTAAATCAAGCAACAATCTTTTTGACTTGATCTGATTTGATCTTCAATCATTTTCATAACTGATTTCGACCTACAGAGAGCCTTTGTAACTTCAAATACATTTCTGAAATCACGCTGGAGATTCCATCTGTTCTTCGCGTCAAAATCCTAAAAATTTCGTAACTATATAATTCTTGATTTGTTCCTCGAATCATGGTGATCTGATTTGAAATATTTTGAGATCATTTCTATAATATAAATCGATCCTTAAATCACGCTTGAAGTCAAACAAATCCTGTAGAAATTGCGCACTGAGATCGCACACTTATATCGACTCACATTGGCTTGTGTCGACCCAAGTTTCTCAAATTACGAAATCTGCTTGCTTTGTGTCGACCTAAGTAAAAAGGTGTCCACTCAGGTTCTTGATTTTTCGGCTGTGTGTCAACTCATGTACTGGTTTTGTCGACTCAAAATACTTCAGTCTCTGTTTCTGTCTCAGGTTTCAGTTGTGTCGACTCATGTGAAAATGTGTATCGACTCAAAATACTTCAACCACTCTTTCTGTCTCAGGCTTTAGTTGTGTCGACTCATGTGAAAATGTGTGTCGACTCAAAATGCTTCAGTCTTTGTTTCTTCACTCTGTGTCGACTCAGGTAAAATGTGTGCCGACTCAAACAGTTGATGCCTCTGTATCTTTGATAGACCTTAACTTGTGTCGACTCATGTGAGGCTTGTGTCGACCCAGGATGTCTTGTGTCAACTCTGTCTTATCTTGTGTCGACTCAGATCTTCTTTATGTCGACTCATGTCCGTCTGATTGCTAAAATATTAAATTGATGTCTCTATTGTGTCGACTCAAAAGCTAGTTGTGTAGACCTAAAAAGACATAAAAGCTTCCAAACTAATTTTCATTAATTCTGAGCTTTAGCTCCTGTTTGGTATGATTCCTGAAATATCTTAACAACTTATTAACACATATGGTCAACCCCAATCATGAGTGTTAATCTTTTCAAAGACATTTAAATCTATTTAAACTATTTTGATTTATCTATACAAAGATAAAAACATTTAATCTTTAAGGCTTTGTTTGTTATTATTAAAATTAATTAATTCATTATAAAAACCTTGGGGCTAACACTCAGGCCGTTTGAATGACGTCGCGGCGAGAAAGATGGAAACCTAGGATTTTAGGTTTATTTTTCAGCCCCTATAAATAGGAGCCCTATTGTACATTAGGGTTAAGCAATATAAATGAAGGACATCTTCTAACTTTGAGAGAGAGGCCAGAGAGAGGCAGGAGGAGAGATGCTCTAGATTCAAAATAGTATAATTCTTATTTGCATATAGTAGATTCAGATGTCCCAGTTCATGGATGTAGGTAGTTAGCTAAACTACGTATATCTTTGTGTTGTTCTTATTTGTGTTATTTGGTTCTTTACTTATAATGTTGGTGCGTTCGTCTTAGATTATTTCTATCATTCTTATTTGGATCAATAAGGTCTTATTTGTGGGTATCATTTTCACTGCCCAATAAAAGAGAAACAAAATCCATCTAAGAGGCGGTACCCATCCAAAAAAACAACACCCAAAAAGGCACTATGAACTCGCCTAATGTTTTGTCTCTAACCTTGTTTTAGACCAAAAGCCAAACTGATTAGAAGATCCAAAGATGGAAACAATAATGTTAACCCCAATATTTAACGAATTAAGTTATTGATTTTAATGATTACAAACAAAGTTTTTAGAAAGATAAAAATGAATGTTTAAATAAACTCTAAAGTTTTATACATATGTTTTAAATGATTTCAAGCAGTATGTTAACAAAAGATAAATTAATTATATTCATTATAATTACAATTATTGATCATATCCATGTTTTATATATTTGACTTAATCGTCAAATTGTGCTTAAATATTTATCTAATAGATTAACACCCATTATAGGTGTTAACTTTGCATTTGACATTGATTTAAATAATTTTAGGTATTAAAACAAGTATTTAAATATTTTTCCAAACAGAGCCTAACCATTAAACCATTCTCAAACAGAGCCTAAAATACCAAAACTAAAACAGAGTACTTTGAGTCGACCCACACCATCATATGAGTTAACCCAAACACAAAAAGCCTTAGTATATTCTATCAGTCGTACCATTGAGTCGATCCAAACTCTTCTATGAGTCTACCCAAACTGATGTACCCTCTGTATCTCTATCAAGCGTAAGCCTGAGTCGACCCAACCCTTGTATGAGTCGACCCAAACACAATATCTCTCGGTATCTTACTCAGCCGTAGTCATGAGTCGACCCAATTTCAAAAACCTATGCCAGAGTCGACCTATCTCAGCTCACGCATCGACCCAGCGTCTAACATGACACTCATGAGTCGACCCAATATTTTTATCCCTCACAGGAACCTTCATAAGTCGACCCAAGAAACCTTTGAGCCGACCCAACTCCACTTGAGCTGACATAAAACTTTGATTAGTCGACCCTATGCCGAAATCCTTCACAGCACCTTTCATGAGTCGATCCAAGTACCATGAGCCAACATAGAAAGTTAATCCAGTCGACCCACTGTCACAAAGCTACCCTGAGACA
>JAUTBS010272714.1:0-11097 GCA_032361285.1 Aequorea victoria
TGTCTACTTGATAGGCTCAATAACGAAAGGATAAGAACCCTTTCTCTTATCCAACTAACTCACACTTATCTCCTTAGCAATATTCAACTTATCTTCTCACAAAATCTGACTCTCATCCACCACTAACCCTAATTGCCATTTAACTAAAACTAGATTAAAAATAAAATACTTTTAATCTAATTTTATCCTAACAGTATTAACTCCATTTTTCGAGGAATTCAGTTGCTAATTTACTATTTTGACACCCGATGAAATTTTTATGACTTTCTTTAAGTTTAAAGTTTCACAAACTTCTTTGGAATTCTCTATGTGGATGTCCTATTGACGTGTGACGTGCCTTTTCATTCTCTAAACAATAAGTAAAAGTTCCTCTAATACTCTAAATACAAGTTTGTTTAAGTTTGAATTACTTACCAAGAGAACCCGATCCATCACTACCAGTGTTTTCCTTGGGCCATATAACCTCCATGTTTCGCATCATGAAGTGCTGAAAATTCTCAAATTTTTTGCTATTCTCTTCAATTTTCAGTTGTTGTTGCTTTATCATTTCTTTTTGGCTTTGGGTCAACTCTATCAATGTTTTGACTTCATTCTTAAGACTTTGGACCTCTTGTTGGGATGTAGTACTCGAGCTAGAAGATGATGATGACCTTCCACTAATTCCAGATCTTTTCAGATATCCCGAGTGTTTTCCTAGCACATCAATCGCCATCTTTTTCTGTGTGACCAGTGCTTCTTCGAACTCTGTTCAGACACCCCAATTTTGATTAAACCGAACATCGGTTAGTTCCCACCAAGTTCTTCCGATGATAAAATATACATCAGCCACGCCAAAGGAACTTCTATGCGAGTCTGAGAGTTCAAGGAGTACCTCCAATGCATCCAAACACCCTCAAATAACCTAAAATACTTAAAAATACCAAAAATACCCCCTGGTGCAACCAACCCAGCGTTGTGCCACCTCCAAGTGGTGCACGACACTTCCATCCAGAAAACCACACGCCACCTCAAAACTCAATTGCTAGCGTCGTGCCATAAATTTTTCATGCCACTAGAAAAAACCATGTCAGAGCCCAAAAACTCCTTTTACCCCTGGCGCGCACCACCTCAAGTGGCGCGCACTGCTTTCCACATTTTTAAGGAAAGTAATGTGCTCGGGTGTATGTGTTTTTATATGAAGAAAAAAAATAGACTATATATATTCTTAAAGTTAACATAAAAGACTAAGAGAAAGAAAATAAACTAACATGCGATTTTAACAAAGAAAAACATGCTTCAACGAGAAATAAAATAACGAAAAGAAGAACCCGGGAGAGGGAGGCCAATGGCCTCTTTCTCCCTTTTTACCAAAAAAGAGAAGTACCAAAAAAGAGAAGTTTAAAAGAGGAGAAATATAAATAATGGAAAAAGATGAGAAAATGGAACCTACCGTATATCCCGTGAGCTAAGTGAAGTTTCAAGCAATTTCCACGGCGTCTTCCTCACGTACGACGCACCTCTGGGAGTCCTTCCACGCAGTCTTCGAGCCTTCCGAGTCCTTTCAGTGCGAAGGAGTCTGAATTTGGGATCGTTTTGGTGAAGTTTCGGGATTAGCTTAAGCTTAGTTTATTAATTGGGCAAGGGTTCGGGTTGAATATAAGTCGGGAGTCGGGATAAGGTTTCAATTCTGCAGAGGTTTGGCACTCTTCTTTGAATTCTGGATCATTTTGTGGTGGGGGAGGGGTCCTATTTATAGATTTTCGAGCATGGAGCTGACTTGGTGCTGAAGTCTCATCTTAATGTGGCATAGTAGCACCTTTTGGACCTCCCGGTGTCGAGCTCACTGATCCATAGTGACGCGTGCCACCTTTAGGGGTACCAAAGTGGCGCACACCATGTCCCAGTAGCGCGAGCCAGGTCATGAGATGGCGGGTGCCACCTCTGTTTTAAGACCAGTGGCTTCTCGTAACCCTCTTTGATAGCCTTTTCTGCATATTTTCTACCTGTTATATTTTCTGTTAAAATGCCTCTTTTTTTATTTTTCTTTTTGTTATAAAAAAATAGTTGCACACAAAAATACATTATTTTCTAAAAAACAGCAGCCCTTTTTGGGCCTCTGAATGACGAGCTTACTGATTCATAATGACGCGCACTATCTCCAGAGGACCCAAAAGTGGCCTGCGCCATGTTAGAGGTGGCGTTCGCCACCTCTGCTAAAAAATAGTGGATTTCCAGTAGCTTTTTCTATAATTTTATGTTTTAAATAGTATGTTTTATATGCATCAACTGCACTGATATGCTTCCATCTCTCATTTTGACATGCCTTAAGTGTAAGTATGTGTACAAAGTTTTAATTTTAAGTTAGATTTTGTTTCATCATTTTCTTTTTAATGTTCTCTCTTCAACCCCCCTTTCTGTATGTGTTACTTTTGATAAATTTAAGACAAGAACAAAACAGAACAGTTAGGTAGAGGCCGATCTTCGGATCGGGCGAGAGGGGTGCCTAACACCTTCTCCTTTCATACCCTAGCGCCCGAACCATTTACTCTGGTAAGAACAGACTAGTTTACCTTGAAAGATTTTTTTTGGTTTCTTGGTTTGTCCAAAAACCAAGTGGCGACTCCAAAATCGTGCGTCCTTTAAAACGAACGTATTTGGAGGAAAACCCCTCTTTCCTTTCTCCTCGTGGTTTGTTCTGCATACACTCCTCGTTTCGAGTGAGGGACGGAGGAAGAAAATGGGGATAAAAGAGGGTGGAATCCTCACAGTGGCGACTCCGCTGGGGATTATATTTTTAAAGTGAGCCAAACTTGAAAAACATTCTAATTGTTCTTGTCTTAAATTTATCATTACTATTAGCATTGCATGCATTGGTTTTCCATCTCCTTCACTTTTTCATTGGATACTTTTTAAAAACAAAAGAAGAAATGAGAAAATAAAATAAAACAAATGTTTCCCTATCCTTCTCTTCAGCGGTTTTTACTGTCTCGAAGCTATGTGGGCGATGTTGGCAAGCCTTCTAGCCGTATGCCCGTTTGGATACAGGTAAAAAGGATCACTGCGTACTGTTTGACCTGACCAGGTACTACTTGGTCGGGGAGGTATATTCTTGATTCATATTCAGAAGGTACCCGGTTACTGGACTACCAAGCATTTTCTCATGCATTTAGTTAAGCTTAGAACTTTCTCTTTAGGATAAATACCCTTATAGGTTATGTGTTTTAATTTTGTGTTTGCTTTTGAGTGATTAGAGTAGCTATTTTTCTTTCTTTTCTTTCTTTTTGAGCTGAGTTTCATCACCCGAGTCTTGCTTTCTCTCTTTCGGGACCCTCCGTGGATTTTTCTAGTTTTGACGCCGTTAGGCCGTTGCCTAACATTTGTCATTTTTCGTTGAACCAAGTTTCATCACCCGAGTCTCATTTTCTCTCTCCCGGGACCCTCCGTGGGTTTTTTAAGTTTTGACGCCGTTAGGCCGTTGCCTAACCTTTGTCGTTTTTGTTGAGCCAGGTTTCATCACTCAAGTCTCGCTTTCTCTCTCCCAAGACCCTCTATGGGTTGTCCGAGTTTTGACGTCGTTAGGCCGTTTGCCAAACCTCTGTCATTTTTGTTGAGCCAGGTTTTATCACCCGAGCCTCATTTTCTCTCTCCCGGGACCCTCTGTGGGTTTACACAGTTTTGACGTCGTTAGGCCGTTGCTTAACCTCTGTCATTTTCGTTGAGCCTGGTTTCATCACCCTAGCCTCATTTTCTCTCTCTTGGGACCTTCCGTGGTTTTTCTCAGTTTTGAAGCCGTTAGGCCGTTGCCTAACCTCTGTCATTTTTGTTGAGCCAGGTTTCATCACTTAGCCTCATTTTCTTTCTCCTAGGATCCTCCATGGGTTTTCCTGGTTTTTGACGCCCTTAGGCCGTTGCCTAAACCTTTGTCATTTTCGTTGAGTCGGGATTCATCACCCGAGCCACATGTCCTCTTTCCCAGGACCGTCCGTAGGTTATCTCGGGTTTGATGGTGTTAGGTCGTTGCCTAGCTTTCATCATTTTTTTTGAGCCAGGTTTCACCATTCGAACCTTGCTTCATCTTTCTCGGGACCCTCCGTGGGTTCTCCCATGTTCGATGCCATTAGGCCATTGATAACCCTTTCGTCATTTCTTTAAACCAGGTTTCATCAACCCGTACCTCCTTCTTCTTTTGAGATCTCCCGAGGATGTCTCGAATCCTCGAGTCATTAGGTTTCGGACCCGACTTCTCTCTTTTGCGTCTAGGACCGAGTCTCATTCAACCCGTGACTTGTTCTTTTTTTCTGGGATCCCTCTGGGGTTGTCCTAAACTTTCGTGGTTGTTGGGCTATTAACCGATCCTCTTCTTTTTCATAAGAGTCGGGTCTTCACCGACCCATACCTCTTTCTTTCCAGGACCCTCCGTTGGTCATCCCGAGTCTCTTAGTCGTTAGGCCAAGATCTAATCAAACTTTTGGTTAAGTCATGCGCCTTTCCCCTTTGTGATCTGTTCTTCCAAAATTCCCTAAGTTCCGAGTTCCTTCGCCATCGAGCCACGACTCGATGTTTCCTGATGATAGTCTTTCTTACTGTGTAAGTCGGTCTTTGTCATCGCATTCCCTTTTTCTTATCGAGTCAGTTGTCAAGGTATAAGTCGGCTTTGTCCAGCACCCTTAGTCGTTCGAGCTCTGCCTGGTCGGCTTAAGTCGGCATCGTCCCGTAACAAGACCTCCCTTGCGGCCCCGGTTTGCCCTCGCACCGTCCTCTTTTCTTTTAAGCGTAGAGATTCAGAGTCTCGATGGAAGCCGGGTTTGTCCTGTAAATTTTCTTTTGTTTCCATAGCCGTAGAGAGATAAGTCTCGACGAAAAGCCATGCTACTAAGCTCGTACCCTTCTAGCCGCTTGGCTAAAAGTTTTTTACTTTTGATTACTCTTTCGAAGCCTCCCTTTTTCTTTCTATCTGTAGCGATTCAGAGTTTTGACGGAAGCCGGGGCTTTCTGTAATCTTTCTTTTGTTCTATTCGTAGAGAGATAAGTCTCGACGGATGCCGGCTCCTCCCGCAACAACCTTTTTTTTATTTGACGGTAGAGATACGTCTCGACGGATAGGCTGGTATCGTCCCGTCCCCGTATTTTTCATTTTTTCTTCGCCCGTAGAGACTCGGCCTTCTGGGACTCGACAAAGAGGGAAAGTCAGTATCGTTCCGCACCCTTGGTTTTTCTACCATTTTGAGATTCAGGGTCTCAAGCGGAAAGTCGGGTTCGTCCCACAAATCTTCTTAGTCTATCGTTTGAGACTCCGGTCTCAGACGGAAAGCCGGGTTTGTTCCTCAAACCTTTTTTTTCTGCCGTTTGAGATTCAGAGTCTCAGATGGAAAGTCGGGTCCATCCCGTAAACCTTTTTAGTTTGCCATTTGAGATTCAGAGTCTCAGACGAAAAGCCAGGTCTGTCCTGCAAACCTTTTTAGTCTGGCGTTTGAGATTCCGGTCTCATATGGAAAGTCGGGTCCATCCCGCAAACCTTTATTTTTTTCCTATTGTTTGAGATTCAGAGTCTTAGACGAAAAGTTGGGTCCGTTCCACAAATCTTTATTTTTTTTCTACCGTTTGAGACTCCTGTCTCAGACTAAAAGTCGGGTCCGTCTCGCAAACTTTATTTTAGTCTGTCGTTTGAGACTCCGGTCTCAGACAAAAAGTTGGGTCCATCCCACAAACCTTTTTAGTCTGCCATTTCAAACTCCCGTCTTAGACGGAAAGTCGGGTCCATCCCGTAAATATTTTTTTCTGCCGTTTGAGATTCAGAGTCTTAGACGGAAAGCCGGGTTCATTCCGCAAACCTTTTTAGTCTGCTATTTGAGACTCCGATCTCAGACGAAAAGCCGTGTCCGTCCCGCAAACCATTTCTTAGTCGGCCGTTTGAGACTCCAGTCTCAGACGAATAGTCGGGTCCATCCTGCAACCTTTTTTATCTGCCGTTTGAAATTCAGAGTCTCAATGGAAAGCTGAACCTCGCCCGCACCTTCGTCGTACCATATCCAGGATCTTCGCGAATCCTGAGGCATTGAGGTAGTTCTGACGCTCTTCTAAGCCAGGTCCGTCCCACAACTCTTTCTTAGGTCTAGAGATCTAGCATCACTACAACCTTTTTGTTTTAAGTCGGGTTCTATTACCCGCACCCTTTGTTTTTCTCGCTCAGGATTTTCTGGAAAAATTCTAGGTTCCTTTATCGTCGAGCTGAGGCTCACCCTCATCAAGTCGAGGCTCCGTGTTTCTTTTTTTGTTTTAAGCCGGGTATCATCACCCGCAACCTTTTTTTTATTCTTTTTTGGGGTTTCTTACGCGCTTCCTTTGTCGGGTCTTAGCCACCCGTCTTTTTCCTCGCTTAGCGTTATTTTTTATGTCGTTCTGCTCATAGAACCGTCTTAAAGATGTAATGTCTTACAAGCTGATTCGTTTCTCGTCTTTTATTCCATCTATCAAGGTATCATTTGCTTCTTCAAGCTCTGACGCTACGCCCACCTAGATTCAGTTGCTAAGCGGAAGACTCTAAAGATCATACACCAATCCGAAAAACATAATGGCAGGAGATGGCGATACGAATGCTGTATTGATCCGAACTCTGTCGGAGATGCAGCAAGCTCTGGAAGGCATGGCCCTCATGCTCCAGGAACAGACCTAGGCCCAAGTTCAATGCCAAGCAGAGATCCGGGCTCTACAGCTGAATCAAGTTCCGAGAAATCTGTGGAACGAGGTAGTCAATAACCAATTTTGGGAAGATGAACAGTACGGCGCAGATCTCCCATGGAATAGACCTGCTGCTGTTATTGTCAACGATGTTTAGCCAGCTGTTAATGTTACTCGACCAGTTGTCGCTGCTACTACTGCTGCTGCCACTGCAATTGGTGTGATAGACTCGGCCTTGGCCCAGGAAGCCTTACTGTCTGATAAGATAGACATGTTGAAAAAGATGTTGAGGAAAGCCAGGGGAGTCGATGAATGCATGCTCGACGTAGAAAGACTCTGCCTGTTTCCTAATGCCAAACTGCTCGAGAAATTCAAGATAGAAGACATGGAAAAATTTGATGGTACTGAAGATCCTAGGATTCACCTACGGATGTATGTCGGTACTCTATCTCCCATGGGCATCGACGATCAGCCAAAAGTGCAACTCTTTCACCGGTCCCTCTCAGGGGCCGCCCAACGTTGTTTTCTAACCTTAAAAGTCACCCGAACCATAACTTGGGAAGACATCGCCACTGCATTTGTTGGGTCGTACAACTACAACGTCCAGCTGGATGTGACCATAAGGGTGCTGGAAACCACTAAGAAGAATCCCTGGAAAGCTTTTGTTGACTTCCTAACCCGCTGGATGGGTAAAGCAGCCAAGATCACCAACCGGCCTACAGAGAAAAAGCAAATCTAGATGGTGGTAAAGAACTTGCAGCCCCAGTTTAGAAAGTACCTCATCACTTAGTTGCTCATGATTTTTGAACAACTGTTTGATGCGGGAATCCAGATTTAGAATGCCCTCTAGTTGGGAGAAATTGAGAGAACAGAGGTCAAAACGGAAGCCAAGACCGAGACAGGCACAAGTCAGCAGAGAATCCGAAAGCCTTATCAAGGTCATCCTTTTCAGGGGCAGAACTATCAAGGTTAGAGCAACAACCTTACTAACCAGGCTAACCCGAACCCGTCTAACAATAACGTGCAGAGGGCAGCGAAAGTAAATCTTCTTAACCCTTAGCCATATAATCTCCAGTCATATAACCCTCATCCATACAACCCCCAGTCATTTAACCCTCAGCCAAGGCCGTTCAGGCCACCATCTGCATTCCCACTAGTCTGGAGAGTATTTAACAAACTCAGCGTTCCGCTCTCCGTACTATACCCAAGGTTGTTGGAGAAAGGATACCTGATCCCCTTCGTACCAACACCTATTCCAAAACCACATCCTCATAGTTTCAACCCTACAGCATACTGTAAATACCATCAGATGCCTGGGAATTCCATCCAGTATTGTATGAAGTTTTGGCACAAGATCCAAGACCTGATTGATAACAAGGTGATCTCGCCACCAACGGCGGCTAAACCTAATGTTACTACCAATCCACTGCCGAATCATACAAATCCACCCCCTCGAAATATAAACCATGTCCACATAGTCTCACCCCGCTATGATCCCAATATCTATATTTGCCCAGAAGGGACTGTCAAACCAAGTCCATCTCTCCCAGAAGGGACCTTTATGTGCTCCTTAGATACAGAATGAACTCTATATGTTGAAGAGAATGACTTGCAAGAACTGAAGGATGGAGAGGAAATGATTGAGGAATGAGACAAGATGGCAGCAAACAACGAGGCGAACGTGGAGCTTTCCTTCTATGACCCTAACATAGATGTTGGCTTTGATGGATGGATGTCGTCAGACGAATCAGAGGAAGTTGCACAGAGGAAGTATGCACAGATGACGAGTTTGACGAAAGCGAGGAGTAGAATAACCCCGATGATGACAAGTAAAACCCGATAATATTTATTTATTAAATTAAATTGATTAATTAAAATTATACTAACTAAATAAAAACATAATAATATAAGAAATTAATTAACAAAATTAAATTGGCTGACCAAGGATGTAAGTTATGGAAATATAATTATGGCAAAAAACTTGGATTACCATGTAATTAATAAAATAATCAATCTAAACTACTAATTAAAATAAAAAGGAATGATGAAGCAAAATATAAAGGGAAATAAAAGAAAGTAGGAATATCATTGATCCTTTCCTTTTGGGATAACCATTGTGGGAATTTAAATTGGAAAGGAGATAATCATTTATGGACAAGATTGTGGGGGATAGGCTGACTATCCCATAAACTTCTGCTGAATCCCGTACTAAAACTTATCCCTTCCTCTTACATCTCCCTCATTCCCTCTCTTTGCTTATTCACATTTCCCTCTCTGCCATCTCTCACATTCAGCTCTCATTCTCTCTCAGACCTTTCAGCCCTCTCCCTCACTCTCTGCAATTCCCTCCAGCCACTGCACCATCTCACAGCCTCTCACACCACCAAACCACCACCGTGCACCGCCTGCACCACTCACTGCCGCCGCACAGCGTCACTGCCGCCACCGCCGGACACCACCATCGTCTCCGTCCGTCGTCTTCGTCTGGTTCGTTCACCATCTTTTCCTTCTTCCTCTATTTTATATACATAACATGATATACATATATATATACATATTTATATCACAGAGAGCTTAGTTTGATTAAAAGGATAATGATTTAAATCGATTAATGTGTTCACCGATTATTATAATCGAAATTTTAAATGTATATTGGTATATATTCACTAATTCAAGTATATAATCATAATATGTATAAACATATATATACAACTTTCCTCTCTCTATATATATATATACATTACAATAGAAAAATCAAGCCTTGATACTTAAAATATGTTTTTAAATATAAAATCATCTTAGAAACATAATAAATGAATTATACGAAGCTTAAAAACATAAGACATGAAGAAAAGAATTGAAATAGAACCCAAAAACCAATCTTTAAAAACTCTGGTTCGGCCTCTGGTGTGCTTTCGTCCAGACGGAACCCACCAACGTTCGGACGGAGCTTACATACCCAGTAAGAAGTGGTTTCAGTTGTTTTCCGTCCGGACGGAGCTCGTCCGGCGTCTGGACGGAGCTCGTCCGGCGTCCAGACGGAGGTGCCCTGAAACCGTTCCCCCTCTCTGTTGTTTTCCGTCCAGACGAGATACCTCCGGCATCCGGACGGTGACTTCCTGAGGTTGGTTTCTTTGCCTTGCAACCCTCTATTAAGGCCTGTTTGGTAGAACCTAATACTGAACTAAATTATTAAGTGTTAATCTAAACACTAAAAATATATTTTAATGAGATTAAATTGTTAAAGACCTTGTTGGATAAAAATTAAATAATAAAATTAGAATTAATTATTAATTAACTTAATAACCAGAAAATATGGTGAAATAAATTTAAATGGGTTAAGACGCCGTTTGGACATCAGTTCAATTAATACATTAAATTAAATAGAAATTTAATTAAACCACAAACAAAGATTAAAGTCCTAATTAACGGGTAATGGTCCGTTTGGTTAAGTAATTCAATTATTAGCCTGGTGTATTAATTTTGGTTACCGTATTGTATTATTTTATCAGGGTAACGTGCAAACCCTATATTTAATTCAGTTGTTGTAGAGCTTAGCTTGGAGCCAATGTGAGTGGTTACAAGCTACGTATTTTCAGTAAAATTTCAATACTTTTCAATTTTATTATAAATTATATGTAAATATTTTAAATGCTTTAAATGATACTATATGATTTTCTTTCAAAATCATGGTATGAATATTTTACTTATACATGCTTGTGACAAATGTCGTTTGGTCCAAATAATTAAAAGTGAATTGTTCATGGTTTAAGTATCTAAAAATGACATTCTCTTGTATGGAACCATAATATAAACACTTTAAAAATATGTAAGGACTTATTGATAAATGTTTCACGAGTTGCCCTATACCATTATATTGATATAACATTTTAGTGACCCGTTGATAAATGGGACCAAATGAATAGTGCTACGAAATGGATTATGAAAGACAAAATAAAAGGTGTAATAAAAAGTGTTATGTATTTTTATGCAAATTCTTCGTACCCCTATACTTTTTAACAAAACAATTTATATACTTCTAAATTCTCTTAAAATAAATTATTTTTCTTATATATAAATTTGTATAAATATTCTGCTTGTTAGTGAACTTACCTATTACATGTTTTCAATAAAATCGTATACCCTTCAAATAGTTTTGAAAATAAGATGTATATATTTAAGTGTTTAATAAATATTGTATGATAACTCTTTCTGTAAAATCATGGTAGAACTGTTTAAAAAAAATAAAATATTTTTACTCATCTATTTATGGTGCGATTATGATATATATTGGGACCATGTGGAAGTTCAGGGGATATGCCTCTACGAAGGCGACTCTGGCCAACTAGGGAAAAGACCCGATCCGAATTCGTGGGGACTCTAAGTTGACTCAACAGTTCAAGGGACAGTCCGAGGCTTTCGGTGACCTGAACTGGAATC
>JAUTBS010272935.1:0-18455 GCA_032361285.1 Aequorea victoria
GAAGGCCAAGCTTGAAGCTCTTGGTTTTAAGGTGAGAGTGGCTAGTCCTGTAAAGTGAAATGTGATACATGCATTTTTCCTTAAAGGTTTTGGTGAACTATCTTGGGTGACATCATGTTGTTATAAAGAAAATGATTGTATGAGGAATGATGTTGATCATTTACCTTGTGTTGTTATTACCATACCTTGATGTGAACTCCCATGATCAAAATAGCTTTTAATTTCGTATGGTGTTGCTTGTGTGTGTGTGCCAAGTTAAGCGGATAACCATCCTGAGCCCAAAGGTGATAAGGGCATAATAGCCATAGAGGCATTACCCATAAAGGGTGGAGGCGGGTTGTCTGTAATATGGCCTTTTAAGGCAATACCCCATTGGGAGAGCCCGAATGTGAGGGCAGTGATGCAACTACCACTGGTGTTACAGAAGAGTGGCCTTCACACTCGTCACTCAAATGAAAGTGCGTAGTGTTTGAGATAACGGTACCGTCGGAACTCCCGATAGTGAGGTTAAATGATTACTTAGCCTATTAAAATAGTGTGTTAGGTGTTTGGTGATATTTCATGTGCTCTTGAAACCTATCATAGATTTTGGTGTTAATCCATTTATTGAAGGTTGTACTCTGCATTCCATGTTAAAATTCATAACATATACTTTATGGTGAATGTGTAAAGATGATGTTAGCAATTCTTTTCAATATATATATTTAATGTTCTATTTTACTTTAATACTAAGCCCACTCTCCTGTAACCTTGTGCTTGCAGATGTTTAGCTTGGGGGTAGATGTATGTCCACATGTGCCGAAGTAAGGGACTATGAAGACATTAGAGGCAAAGATTATATTTTTTCTTTTGGGTTGTATTTCTATAACGGTTGGCTACCGTATGATAACATGGATATTGGGAATGGTGTATCCCTTATGTTGTTTTCTTTGATGTACGTAGAGTTAGTTATGGACTGGTAGAATTTTTTGCAATTATGTAACATATTATGATGAGCTACGTTAGATGGTTGTTCGAGTAGACTGAGTCACCCCACCCCGAGTAAAGAGATTCACCCTCAGGGGAGCGGGTGTGACAAGCAATGTTTAGATTCATAAGGTATTTCATCTCGGCTTTCATCTTAGAAAAATTAGAATTGGAGAGGCCAGAGGTTGAGGGTCCTGAAGTTGAAGGATTAGTTTGGGCTCGGTTGAGGTTAGCCCCTTGGGTTGAGGTTTGGGCTTGGGATTGATCAGTGGTGTTAGGATTAGGTAGAATGAAAAGTAGATCTAGGTTTAGAGCTCGGGGTGGATCTGGCTGTTGGGTATGGTTAGGAGCAGCATCAGCTTCTTTATACCACTTTCCATCAATCTCTATTAATCTCATTCTCTTAAGAGTAGATTTATTGTACATATGGGTAGGATAGAAAGGGATTGAGAGCTCATTCTTAAGGTCTATCTTAAAATATCCAAGAATCTTGGTTAAGAGCATTCCATGAGGTAAATGTTTTTCCTGGTTTGGGCTGCTTTCCACATATTAGAGATGATCAAATGACCTAAGTCTATTGTTTCCTTGTTAATTATGCACCACATGACCATCAATTGAATAAAAGTAATATCACCAAACTTTCCACCTTGAGGCAAGATCATATGGTTAATGATGTGGCGGAGAAGTCTGTATTCAAGTATTAACAAGTTTGCATAAAAAAGCTTATCAGGATTTATGTCTTCCTTACCAGTGATCATTTTTATGAAATTCTCAATTGAGACCTCAGGGTAGTTACTCATCCTTTTTGTGCAATCAAGAAAGTATGCTCCATTTGGGGCATCAACTATCTTATTTATGAGTTTGTCCCCAAAAACTATATGTGTCCCATTTACAACTACTCAAAAATGATCCTATATTTCCCACCGTGATTTCCATATGAGCATAAACTATTCTACACAACTCATGGTAAAATGGTTCTTTGATTTTGAAGAATTTGAACCAGCCCATATCAGTGAACCACTTTCGAAAGTGCTTACCATTCTGATCAAAGAACTGGAAATCAACACATCTAACGTTAGGTACGTTTAGATTTGAACAATTTTTCATACCTTTTTCTGGTGTTTCGGTTCAAGCACTGGACATCTGATTCCTCAACAGCTATAGCCGGACCCTTTTCTTTATTTTTTGAAGCTCCCTTTTTGCTTTTCGTCTTTTTCTTTTTAAAACTTTCTCCACGATCCATTCATGATCTCTTTCTCTTTGTAACAACCAAAAGGATTGAAGGTTCCATGAGAACAAAAAAGAAATTTCAAACTACAGAGAACAAATGGATTCGGAAACCTAGGATTTTTTGAAGGAATAGGGTTCGAAACACTAAGATGGATAATGATTGAGAGGTTGGGGTTTAGAGAAAAGGACTGATTGAGGGAGATGAAAGGATTTGAGAGAGGGGGTGTGAAGTCGTGAATCGACTCAAGAGAGAGAGAGAGGGAATATCAAAATGATTTAAACATTGGGCCCCCACGAACAGTTTTATTTATACCCTTGTCCTGATTGGACTCATAATAATTTGAGTCAACCCAACAGTGTTCAGGGATTAAAAAAATAAAAAGATCTTCCTGAGTCGACCCTAAGGCTTCTCTGAGTCAACTCATAGATGGCAAAAATGAAGAAAACAATAAATCATATAGTTTTTTATGCAGATTTCAATTCAATCAAAATAATAATACACAGACATAGAATTAACATGCTTTTCAACCAAAATATCATGGAAACCATAGCACACCTCATATAATCATCAATTTAGCATGGATTTCAAGTTCATCTTCAACATTTTCAAGAAACGTATCATAACAACATAATCAAACAAATAAGATTATGGATTCAACATGCCTAACTCACCTTTAATGTAATTAAATCCTTCTTTATTTAATGATTTAGTGAATATATTCGCCTAATTGGTGTTCCGTACTTATAAATTTCAATGGAATATCTTTCTTTTGCACATGGTCTCTAATGAAATGGTGTCTTATCTCTATGTGCTTAATTTTTTAATGTTGAATGGAATTTTTAGATAAACTAATAGTACTTGCATTATCACACTTTATTGGAATTTTATAATATTCAAAATTAAAAGCTTCTAATTGTTGTTTCATATAAAGTACTTGAGCGGAACAACTTTTTACGGCTATGTATTCGACTTCGGTCGTTGAGGTAGCTACTAAATTTTGTTTCTTACAAAACCACGAGACTAATGAATTTCTTAGGAAGTGACATGATCCGCAAGTGCTTTTACGGTTTAATCTATAACTGAAAAAGTCATCATCCGAGTAACTTAATAATTTAAGTGAAGTGTTCTTTGGATACCACAAACCTAGGTTTATTGTTTCGGAAAAATATCTAAGAATTATTTTTACGGAAATCAAATGTGATTTTTTAGGATCAGATTTATATCTATCACACAAACAAACACTAAACATAATATTTAGATGACTTATGGTCAAATAAAGAATACAACCAATCATACCCCGATACTTTTTACTATCTACTGATTTGGGTTTCTCATCATTGTCAATGTTTGTTGATGTGATCATTGGAGTTGTACATAGCTTTGCTTCCTCCATTTCAAACCTCTTCAATAGCTTTTTTGTGTACTTGGCTTGATTTATGAACGTTTCTTCATTTTCTTGCTTGATTTGAAGTCCAAGAAAGAAGTTGAGCTCTCCCATCATGCTCATTTCAAAATCTTTATGCGTCTTAGCAAACTCTTTGCACAAATGTTCATTAGTAGCTCAAAAGACAATATCATCAATATAGATTTTTACTAAAAACATGTCTTTCCCCTTTTGTTTAATAAAAAGCGTTCAGTCAAGTTTTCCTCTTGAAAAATCATTTTGTATTAGAAAACCACTCAACCTCTCACACCAAGCTCTTAGAGCTTGTTTTAACCCTTATAAGACTTTTGAAAGTTTAAACACATGATCCGGGCATTAATAATTTTTGAAGCGAGGGGGTTGCTCTACATATACTTCTTCATTGATGTAGCCATTTAAGAAATCACTTTTAACATCTATTTGGAATAGTGTAAAATCTCGTTGGCATGCAAAAGATAATAACACACATATGGCTTCTAGTCTAGCTACATGTGCATAAGTCTGTTCATAATCTATGTCTTCCTCTTAATTATAACTTTGGTTTACAAGTTTAGCTTTATTTCTAACAACATTACTGGATTCATCCTTTTTATTTTTAAATACACATTTTGTTCCTATAATTGAATTATCTCTAGTTCTAGAAATTAGGGTCCAAACATTGTTTCTTTCAAATTGATTTAGCTCTTTTGCATGCCATTTATCTAATTTTCATCATTTTTAGTCTTTTCTATATTTTTGGATTCAATTTGAGATATAAAAGCTAAATGATTGCATATATTTTGAGTAAAAGAACAAGTAATTACCCCTTTCGTTGGCTCACCGATTATTTGATCTTCTGGGTGGTCTTTAATCAACTTTCTATGAGTTATATCAATTTATAGAGGTGGCTGATTTTGCTCTTTTGATTTCTCTTCATCCTCATTCTTCTTGTTTGGTTGAGGGGTGTCCATTGTTGTTGCATCATTGAGCTTAATCCTTTCAACTCCTTCTTCCAAATCTACAAAATCACCATCAATTTTGTTTTCGGAAATAGGAATGTTAGTTTGTTCAAAAATAGCATGCATAAATTCTTTAACAATTTGAGTTCTTTTAATGTACACTCTATATGTTTTACTAGTTGTTGAAATAAAATATTTACAGCCAAACACATCAAAATAACCAATATGAGATATTCTACCCTGCCACGATTCATATGAGGTTTTATTCAATTTTGATCTAATGAATACTCTAATGGATACATAACATGCGATGTTAACGACTTCGGCTCAAAAATATTTAGCAGAATTATATTCATTAAGTATAGTTCTAACCATTTCTTGTAGCGTTCTATTCTTTCTTTCAACTACATTATTTTGTTGGGGTGTTCTAGGTGCGAAACAATTATGCCCTATGCCATTTTCATCACAAAAAATGTCAAATTTTTTATTAACAAACTCTCCTCATCTATCACTTCTTGTATTGTTAATAATCCAATACTTTTTCATTTTGAAGCCTTTTACACAATTTACCGAAGTGCAAGTGTATATCATCTTTGTGACCAAGAAAGAATACTAATGTATATTTAGAATAATCATTAACAATAACAAAAGTGAAATATTTTCCATTCAAGCTTACTTTGGATGTTCCTACAAATAAGGAAATATGTAACAATTGTAGAGACCTGGTTGTTGAGATATATTTCTTTTTCTTGAAGGATGATTTAGCTTGTTTTCTAAATTAGCATGCATCACAAATTTTATCTTTAACATACTTGGTTTTGTGGAGTCCTTTAACTAATTCATTATTAGATAGTTTTGTGATTTGTTCCATACTAGTATGTCTTAGTATTCTATACCATAACCAACTAGTTTCAATAATGATCGATAAGCATTTTACATTTTGCGATTCAATATCATCAAAATTAATTGTATAAGTATTTTCATTTTTATGTCCAACAAACAAACTTTATTATCACAAATGTTTTCTACTCTACAAACATTAGCTTCAAAAGTTATTTTATATCATTTATCACACAATTCCCTAATACTTAACAAATTATGTTTTAGTCTATCTACAAGCAAAACATTCTCAATAGAGAGGGAAGAATTATTACCAATGGTGCCAACTCCGAGAATCTTACCTTTGGAGTTATCACTGAAACTTACATGCCCTCCATTCCTTAGTGTGATTGAGATGAACTTGGCTTTGTCGCCCTTCATATACTGCGAGCGTCCACTATCAAGGAACCATTTGTCCTTATGTGGTGTAGACTTTAAGCACACCTACAAGATGATTCATGTAACTTCTTTTGGTACCGATTTTTTCTTGGGTCCTTCGATGTTACTTCTTGTAGGATGTGTTATCTTAGAAATCCATTTTTTTTTTTGTTTTTACATGTCTTTTTAATATGACCTAGCTTGCCGCAATGTTCACAACACGGTGTCTCATGAGCCGTTAGGTCTTTTAAAAACTTTTGATCATTACAACCTTCATAACCTATACCGACTTTATTGTAAACACATCTTTGTTGTCCCAATAATTTGTTAAAATTTTCTTCACCATTTGTAAACTTTGTGACAATGTCCAATAAATCAACATTTTTTAATTTCAAAGCTTCATTTTCTTTTTCAAGAAGAGTCACTTCATGCCTTTGTGATGGTTTGTCTTTCTCAAGAATCAATGTATCATTCAAAACTTTTAATTCCACAAGTTCTTTTGAAAAACTTGCGATTTTATTTTTAAAAATTTTATTTTTCAACTCGGCCTTTTCAAATTCATTTTGTAATTAATTAAAAGCATCTTGAAGTTCATCATAGTCATTAGGGTTTGAAGTTATCTCGTCCTCACTATCATCTTCATCATTGGAAATGAGGCAAAGATTCACGATTTTCTCATCGCTTGATGTTGATTATTCTTGACTATCATTTGTGTCACTCCATGTACTTTCATCGCTCTTTTCTTGAATCTATTGGGCTTCTCTTTCTTTTGGAGAGGACAATTCGCCTTGAAATGCTTCGATTTCTTGCATTTGAAACATATGAGGGGGTCCTTCTTTGTGACGTCTCTCTTGCATGACTCTCCCTTGTTAAATTTTTTCTTAAATGGTCTTCTTTTGAAATTTCTTGATCATCTTAGAAGTTTATTGAATTTCAGGCTTAAGAGTTCCATGTTTTCACCATCATCATCCGAGTTGCTTAAGCATTCTTTGTCGGATTACTCTTGATGTGAAGACTTCAATGCCACACCTTTCCTTGCCTTTGGCTCATCTTCTTCCATTCTTCCTTTCATTAGAATCTCATGTGTCATCAATGACCCCATGAGTTTATCGAGGCTAAGTATATTGAAGTTTTTAGCTTCTTGAATTGCAGTGGCCTTCACATCCCAATTCTTTGGCAGTGACCTAATAATCTTTCTCATATTTTCTACATTAGCATATACTTTACAAAGAGATTTTAGAGAATCAATGATATTTGCAAAACGAGTAAACATACTAGAGATATTTTCATCACCATGCATCTTAAATAATTCATACTCCTCCACAAGCATACTGATTTTAAAATCTTTTACTTTGTTTGTGCTTTCATGAGTTATTTCAATCTTATTCCATATTTCTTTAGCTGTTTCACAAGTAGATATTCTATTGAACTCATTAGGATCTAAAGCACAATAGAGAAGATTCATTTTCCTTAGAGTTTCATTGCATTTCTTTAACATCATCTTCATTCCATTCTACTTAATCTTTTAGAATAGCTGTTCCTTTGATAGGTATTTTAGGTCCATATATAGTGATTTTTCATAATTCATAGTCTACTGCATGTATGTATATTTTCATTTTTTCTTTTCAGTAGTTATAGTTGATCCCACTAAATAAGGGTGGTCGGTTTGTGGATTGGCCCTCAGCAAGGGTGGTTCCAACAGAGGTTGACATAGGATCTTCTTAGACGGTTAAGTCAATTTTTATGCAATGAATGACCCTAGAGAGAGAGAAATAAGAAGAGATGATACTGTCAATTTTTATAGTTGTTCAGCTATTCAAGCTTATGTTCACTCCTCAAGCAGTTCTTGAGAATTTTCTACTATCTCCAAGACCTTACGGGTGTGCTCAAATCTTTTATAATCTTTTAAAAAATCACCAAGATGCGTTCCAAAGCCACAAATCATCTAGCACTTGTGATCTTTCCTTTGTGTGCTTTACCACACACAAAGAATAGTCAAGAGTGACTCACTCTCACTTTACAATGATTTGAATAAAATTTTTAGTTTAAAGTGAAGTGCAATGCTCTCTTACAAGAGTGGATATAAAAGTATAAATCTTAATAGAAAAACCAAAAGAATATATGACCTATAAATTTCTACGATTTTCTCACGTATGAACATATCTTACAATTTTGAGTTTCTTAATCGTTTGAATAAGTGATTGAGTCTTCGAATATTTGAATCTTGCTTCTTTTTTATAATTCTAAACTCCATGGTGACCGTTGGAAGTAAAATTGAGGCATTAAATGCTCTTAAATATAGTCGTTACAGAATTGATCTTCGCGCAGAAATTTGAATTTCTCGCCCATGAGTCGACTCATGGTGGCGGTGGGTCGACTCAATGCCTTGATCCTTCAATGTAAATAAAATCCTTCATATGTGGGTCGACTTATCTTGAGATTGGGTTGACTCAGAATTAGTGCAAAAACTATCAGAAGCTTTCGATCTATTTGAGTCAGCTCAAATTTGCCTTAGGTCGACTCACATTCAATTCTTCCCTTGAGTTGATACACCGGGTCAAAGTCAGGGTTGATTGCTTTTAGCTCAAAGTTCCTCGTATAAGATTTCTTGGGTTGACTCAGTGATGTTACTGATATTGTTCCAAAACCTCCTAAGTTTATAATCTAATTGAGTCGACTCATCACTCTATAACGACTATATTTAAGAGCACCCAAAATCAATAATATGCACCCAAAATCATTTTATCTCATTAATGCCTTGTTTGTTAGCATTAAAATCAAATAAAGACTTATTTATATAACTTTGGGGCTAACACACGGGACCATGAGTAATGGTACACAATCATACATTCTTAACAACATCGATACACCCGGAGCTTACATTGCTTCATTCATTCCAAAAAGGCGTTTCATACAAGGGTCCTACCAAACATACTGATAAATAAGCACGAGGACTTAACAACCTCGATAACATAATCTCATTAATTACATGCCAAGGGTAGAAAACAAAAAGGGTTTCAAGCCCAAACTTTCCATCGACCTTTCCTTAGCCTAAGACCACAGTAGATCGAACCAGAGTCAGTCTGGATGCCAAAACCTGCCAAAAATTTATCTGTGTTAGGGTGAGCGAAAAATCCACATGCTCACCAATTACTATAAATATCATTATAAATTGCACAATGAAACAAAACAGTTTATCACCTTGAAAACAAGGTAACATCACGTAAAACATAACTTTTATCACAAAACATTTTATATTCTCAACTTTCCACAAATCACCTCATGAAAGAGGGTCTTCCAAGCGTCATTTATCTTTAAAAGAGATATTTCATGATTCTATCACTTTCACTAATCAAACCATTTCATATAGCTAAGGGTTGTATTAACCTCCCAACCAGGAGTTGTTGCAGTACTGAGTCCCTGAATATTCCACCTACTCAATGGACAGGGCTAAGGAGTATTCGCTGGGCCACTTAACAATGCTCAGTGGTAGAGCTAACACATCACCCGTGGCTTATCCACGATATACATACATATTAACATGCCATATACCCACAAAACCTTTGTGTGGTATACCCATCACATGGCCTACACCATGTAATATCAAGGCTATCATGATACACATATTGTATCCTTTAATCATATATTCCAACATTCATTTATGCTTCAAAAATATATTTCAATATTTTTTCATAAAACAAGAGTTTGCAATCATAGCTTTCTTTTTCAAGTAAAACTACTATTCATTTTTGCAAGGCATATAGCATGAAAATATAAGAAATTTAATTATTTACACATTCATAATACAAAACTAGTAATAAAAAGAAATCTACCTCAAAACAAGTGCTCTTCCTTGAGTCACTCCCACCGGTTCACTCCGGACCTTTGTTTCCTAGCACATAAATACGATTGGAACTTTACTTCGTGAACTAAGGCAACACATGCATACTTGTAGGGGTATGCAAGTGATATATTCTTCCTCTTAAAAATATCAGTTGTAATCACTATTGGTAGCCTTATAGTCCCCAAGCTTCCTAACTTGTATTTAGGTAGTTAGATTTGTATAAATCCTTTTTAAACCTTTTTTCTTAATATTTCCAGATTCTATCTCACCTCTTGTAAATTCGTTTTAAAATATTAACCTTCATTACAAATTCAGTAAACAATAAAGAATTTAAATTAGGATGTTATCTAAGTTTTTTATTAAGAAATCGAGAGCTTAATGTCATCATAAAGGGGTCTGAAAATTTGTGGGAATCTGTCTGTCTCAAAATGAATTTGTTTGGGAGAATTCTTTTTTCTCGAAATCCGTCCAATAAAAATGAGGTTTATAAATTTTTTGTTAAACTAGACTAATATACCTTTTGTTTCATGTGTATCTCATCTCTAGGAAATTTTTCTAGAATTTTATAAAATTCCTCAAAGTGAACTGTTCCTTTGTGATTCTGACGCAGAAAGTTCAAAAATGTCATAAGAGTTCTAAAATAAATTTTTGGGTCCAATAAAAGACCATGTACTCTCATGACATGCCAAAATAGCAATTTTCAAAACATATTTTTACTTAGGGTCTATTTGGATACTACAAAGATTTTCAGATGAGAATTTATGGCCACTTTGTTGTCACTTTTTCAAAAGGTCTCCTTACTTCCATCCTCATTCTACCCTTTTACCCATGCATGCATTATTTATAACCATATTAAGATCACTTTATATATCATGTTAACCATTTTTATTAATTTTTTCGTAGGTCTCAACTCTTTACTTCAACATGTTCTTAAATCAAGAAAGTTTTTTTTTTTTTTAGATTCAAGGTCCCTTCTTATGTGTTTTTTCATGGTTTTATTTTCTTTTGTTTTGATGAAAGATGAGAGGTATGAGATTATTTAAGAACTTTTTAGAAGAGATTTTTAAGAACTCTTACTTGAAGATTTTTGGTTGTGGGTTGGAGAATTTAAGTTGTTCTTCATTTCCTCCTTCTTTCTTTCTTTCTTCCTCTTTTCTTTCATTCCTGCTTCCTTCTTCTTCTTTTTTCCTTCTTTCTTCTTTTCTCCCTACTCTTTCCATAAGCCACCAAATTTTAGAGAGAGGTTAGAGGTTTGGAAATGAATTTGTTTTTTGAGAGAAGGCTCCTTTTTATTGGAAAAATTTCTAATACGAAAAGACATTTTTATCCCTCATCTTAAGTCTTCAAAGGACCCGTGTGGACAAAGGCTTCGATGATGACCCTCCTCCATAGCTTTTGGTCGCAGTTGTTTGAGCTGGGCTTGCAGCCTTCGGACAACTTGCTAAGTCGTCTTATTCTAAACAACCTATTTCAATTTGGCGATGCTGGAAGGAGGCTGGGATGCTACCCTTGCTTCTGAAACAAACTGGATCGACGGGTTTCACAACTTGAACTAGCTATGGCTCTCCAATCTCAAGGTATGTTGCGGGCCTAGGAACTTAATATGCATCTATAACTGGCTATAGATCTCGAACTGGCCTATGTAGACATGCTTGTAGTCTCATTGGCCTCCAATCTCATAATTAACCCCATGTGCATGCCATTTCCTTTTTATTTTCTTTTTTTTGAAGCACAAAATTGTCACATTACTCCTCATCACATGGGGAAGCCGGCCACAATGGATTTAATATATATATATATATATATACTTATTTTATAAATTCATGAGATTAAAAATTAGTTTGGGCTCATTTTAATTTTTTGGGTCAAATTCTTCCTATTTGGGTCAATCTTTGGGTTTGGGCTCAAGACATTAATTTATTAGTCCTAATATTGTAGCACTGGGCCTAAATATTCATATATTTTGGGCCTTTATTATATTTGGTCCAAAGTTTTAATTTATTTTCTTTTTGGGCTTTCTTTACTTTTGAGCCTCATTTAGTCCTTTTCATGGTTTACTATCTTTGAACTTTTAAACGGGCTCTTTAATTCATGGTTTAATTGATCCTTTATGGTTGGACATAAACCTCATTCCTTACCCGAATTTATATTTAAATTTATTATCTTTAGGAGTTCCTATGCCTTACTTGGACCTATTTTAATTTTCTCCGCTTTTTCAGTCTTTTAGAAGACTTTCCAACTTGAACTTTTAAATTTCTTGTTCTAAAATATTTAGACTCTTTTTATCCATTCTACCTTTTTAGGTTTATCCCATTCCATTTTCTAAGCACTTATCCCTTTGATAATATGGTTTGAATGCCACTCGTCAAAGCGTAACACTTTCACTCTATGTTTAGTACTTAATAATTGTGTCGTGAAAAGTGAGATGTCACAGTTATTATGTAGTGACAAATGCCTTTGGTCGAGGAAAGATTTTAACTATGCAAGACATTTTCCAACTACTCATTTTAGTAGCTAAAAGCGATATTTTATCGACAAACACTTTGGTCGCAGAAAGAATTCGACTTTTCATAAATAATTGGCGACAAACAAAATTAGTTGCCAAGGACATTTTTTTCTATAATGTTTTTCTAATTACATCAATTTGGTTCTGGATATCACACATAAAGCCCGTTGCGTAGTAGTATAACTTGTAACAAGTGTAGTTTCTACATTTAATATAATAACTAATACTCATTCATGTGTGCATCCAAAATAATCATAAATATTCATTTCAAATCTTTATCTCCACATATATAACTTGTGATATGTCCATTCAAACAATAATAGTCATTCATCTATGCATCTAAAGTAATCACAATCCAAACAAGATATTCTCTAAATCGAAGTAGATGACCATCACAAACATCTCACAATCTAAATAAGATAATCTCTAAATCAAAAAAGACAACCCTAACAAACATTTTAATCCAAAGAAGATAATTTCTAAATCGAAATAGACGACCATAAAAAACATCTCATAATCCAAACGAGATAATCTGTAAATGAAAAATGATGACCACAACAAAAATCACAAAATCCAACAGTAGCAAAGACCATTGCGTATCTGTAGAAGAGGAAAAAAAAAAAAGAATAAACCACAATTATTTATTACTCACAACAATTATAAAGAAAATAAAGTATATATAAATTTACATTTTTGTTATGTTTTTTAGATTTTTTACTATAAATCTTTACTTGATCATCGCAACAATGTGTAGTTGCCTTCTACAAATTTTTTTAGGCATAAGTGAGTTGCTCGTGCCTTTCCCCAAACTATTTGGTAGTCATTTTGCACTACAAGAAAGTACACTTTCTGCGAATAAAATTTTTGTTAGCAAAAGTCATATTTTAGTCGTCATAACGTTTTGGCGACTAAATGTTTTGATCGTCAAATTTGGTAGGCAATACCTAGTAGCAAAAAATCGTTGGCGACCAAATTGGTTTTAGTTGCCGACAATGTCTTATCGCAACTAATGGTTTAGTCGCCAATACATACCGTTCCCAACTAGAGGCATTTGTCGGGAAAAGACTCTTAGTTTCCATTGGTATGCTTTTTGGCAACAAAATCTTTTTGTTGCTGAAAGAAGCTAATTTGGTCACCAATAGTGGTCTTTTAGCAACAAAAACCCTTGGTTAAGTTTTTCACCCCCAATTGGGATTTTACCACCCGAACGGTTCGCTTTCGTTATGTTTTTCACATTTTTATATCTATAACTCTACCTAGGCCTTAAAATCAAGTGTCATCTATTGTTACAAGTTTCTATAAACATAATCGAGTTGTTCGTGTCATTTGTTGAGTTGTTTTGTGGTTATTTTGGGATTTCGCAACTTGGACGGTCTATTTTTGCTAAATCTTCACATTTTCTTCTCTATAACTCTACCTAGCCATCAAAATCAAGTTTCATCTGTTATTACAAGTTTCAAGAAATATAACCGAGTTGTTCCCGTCATTTGTTGGGCTATTTGGTGGTCATTTTGGAATTTCGCCCCCAAAACGGCCCGTTTTTCGCTAAATTTTTCATGTTTTCATTTTTACAACTCTACCTAGGCATCAAAATCAAGTGGCGTCTATTGTAAAAGTCCATATAAACATAATTGACCTGTTCATGTCATTTATTGGGCTATTTGGTGGTCATTTTTGAATTTTTCGCCCAAACGGTTTATTTTCGCTAAGTTTTTTACGTTTTCATCTCTATAACTCTACCTAGGAATCAAAATCTGGTGCCCTTTGTTGTAACAAGTTTCTATAAACATAAATGAGATGTTCATGACATCTGTTGGGCTATTTGGTGGTTATTTTGGGATTTAGCCCCCGAACGGTTCATTTTTGCTAAAATTCTCACTTTTTTGTCTCTATAACCCCACCTCGGCATCAAAACCAAGTGTCGTCTATTGTTACAAGTTTCTATAAACATAAGTAAGTTGCTCGTGCCATTTTCTGGGCTATTTGGTTGTTATTTTGGGATTTCGTCTCTATAACTGTACGTAGGTATCAAAATCAACTGTTGTCTATTGTTATAAGTTTCTATAAATATAACCAAGCTATTCATGTCATTTGTTGGGCTGTTTGGTGGTCATTTTGGGATTTATCGCCCTCCCCGAATAGTCCATTTTCCCATGTATAACTCTACCTAGTCATCAAAACCAAGTTTTTATAAGCATAAGTAAGCTTACCATGCCATTTATCGGGCTGTTTGGTAGTTATTTTGGATTTTTGCCCCCCGAATGGCCTTTTTTTTCTAAGTTCTTCACATTTTCATCTCTATTTTCTCTCTGTTTTTCATGTCTTCCACTTCATGAGAATAAATATAAATATGAATATACTTACAAAAGGATTCTAACCGTGATCAACCATAAAACAGTTGGATGATCCTCCAAGATCTTTTTCAACATGCTTTGTAGCAGATCAATTTATTTCCATTGTGCATCTATCGTAGATCTAAGTCTTTCTAGCTCTGTCTCTTGTGCTTGTGGCTCAACATCAGATTTGGAAAAAGAGGGCTTCATCCCAAGCCCAAATCCTTTTATGTACCCCTTCTGCCGGAGCACTCTCCTAGAAATGGCCTCCTGCATCATTGGCGTTTCGGACTGAGAGTATTCATCTCGCACTTGTAACATCTCTTTCTATCATTTAAAAAAGTAGCACAATTAGTTATAACAATTAATACAAAAAAAATAATTAATTTAATTGCACAATTGTTCAATACTACCATGTAGCACATCGTATTCAGGATTTATCCATTCATTCATCATTTTCGATTTATGCAATTTATAGTAGAAATCACAAAAATCAGGTAAAGCACCGCCATTTGTTGTTGTCTGTGCATTTGAAATAAAATGTTATACGATCAACAAACAATAAGAATGATAATATATTGACTTACAAGATATATAGATAGTTAACAAATTGGTTCACCTCAATGGACATTGCCGTTGAAAATGACCGAGACCCCATAGTATAATTATGTGGTAACTTCTGCTTGTTGTTTTTGCTAGCTATTGACTGTTTCTAGAACGACAAGAAAATTTGAAAATATAAATATAAAATAAAAATTTAATTTTAATGAGTACTATTTTACCTCATCTTTTGGATCGTTGAATATATGCTCGATTAAATACTTCCAACCATCTTTGTCCACCCCCAAAAATTGACGACTATATGGGTCAACACCCTCTTCAAAAAGTTTGAGATAGTGCCATTTCATGTTTCACTTCCAATCTTTATATGTACCATCGCAGTTTGCTTCAGTAATGGCTTGGGCTAATTCATTGCCATCATCTTTAGTGCTGATATCAAAACTTTCCTACGACCATAATAAATGAAGTTAATACATTAAGTGAAATTAGTAGTTATTACAATAGTTATAATTACATTGCCATATTAAAAATCATTGCTTCAATAGCCTCTATGATGCCCACTTTAATTGCAAGGTCAACTTGATGCCAATTATGTTTGAAACTCTGAATAGGGCACATCCCCGTGATCTGAACCCCAACTGATTTGTCGCTGCAGTGGCATTTACCCCATAGGATGCTCTCATTTCTTTGGGAACTACAACTAAGAGCTTAATCCCACCATTGCGGGCAAGTACTTTTACTATTCTTTTTCCACGGGTAGGTCTCCGCACACGTCTGGACATAGGCACGCCTGCTAAAAACAAAGTACTAAATTAAAATAGTAAAGAAAGTAAAGCATCACAATGTACAATTACAAACTAAAATGAGCTTACTTGTTACACTAGTCTCTGGAAGCGGAGATGGTGAAGCTGCTGCCTCACCCACGCTGCTGCCAATAGTCATTCGGTTAGGAATATGGAGACCCATATATATGTGCTTTCTACACGATCAAGCTCAGTAATAATCTTCCTTCCCGGAGCCATCTGACATAGGATCATTAAATACTATCACATGTAATAACAAGTTAACAAATGGAAATGTGACTTTGTTAACATTCTACACACACATATTACCTTATTTGATTGACACCTAGATGACTCAACATCTTTGCTATAAGAATCCAACCCTTCCTCACCCTCAAAAGGTTGATACTCCTCGTCATCATCAACAAGACACGTCCATCTCTTTCCCTCCCTTGTATTTTTCCTCTCAGACCTTTTATTTGAACCAAACAAACACTGCCATGCTTTTCAACCCCAAATTATTTAATCTTTCCAAGTTCCTTTCAATTATTTTTTATCTTTGTTTCTCGTATTCTACCATCTTATAAGACAAGCTCCTCGGCTTCACAGATAGCTTACCATCATTGGGCATTTTTCACTACTATATATTTTTTAAGAAGAAAATGTATTCAATACTTGTCATGAAGAAGTGTGTAACACCCCGAAAATTCGATTCGTTATGAGACAGAATTATAGTAATTAGGGTTACTCTAATAGACAAACATTCCATACAAATTAATATTTAACATATGATAGTAATATTTTGCGTTCTTGCGCACTGCACACCCTGTTTTAATATTACATAGCCAACAAAAATTAAAGGAAATTAAAACAGTACAACTGTTCCAATCTTGTTCAATCACGTGAGCCACGACTCAACATATTCTCCGTATTGCTGCTCGGCTACTGGTTTCTCTTCCATTCCTGGCATGAAATGCCATGAGCTGCGAAACCCAGAAAGAATTTCTCAAACCCAATATTTCTATCACTTATTACATACAACAGGATATAATTACACATGATATGCAAAAATGCTGTAAACTCTTGATTCACGACCAGAACTCCTTTACGCCGAAAGAATCCGACAAAACACAACTATCCAATCTTGTGACTTCTGAAAACAAAACATCCAAAGAGCCACGATCCAGTCCCCCGTTTGCAGACTATGAATCACAGCGAGCTAATTGTTGCACCTGGCTCATAAGGGCCCTTGACTAGAACCGACCTTAAGACCCACCTTGTCACACCATGAGTCGTAGCAGAGTGAGGTACTCTTACTAGCTCATGAATGCCCCAAGGGCAGCGGGGCCCAGCCAGGCGAAGAGTCCGTATCCAATACGTTGTTGACCATTGCACCCCGGAACCACCTCCATCATAAGTCCTGACTAATTTGATGTTAAGATCATAGGTACGACACAATACTATACTCACACAAAGTTACCACATGGAGGGGAAACCACCCACTCCATCACAAGGTCAAATCCAAGTCAGGACCATGTGAGCTTGTCAACAACCACAACCAAGTTCATCAAGATCCAACCCTAGCCAAGCTAGACATAAGGTGAATAACTAAAGTGAACACCTCACCCAAAACTCAGGCCATGCATGAGAGATGCCATAACATAAGTTGAGATCATATAACATTCATTACAGCCATGAACATACATTCAAACCCATTAATGAAGTTTATCAAGGAAACAAACATGACTTAAGGTTAAGTGAACATCCACGCATCATTTCTCTACCCAAACAGAAATTCCAAAATTTTCCTCCGAGGATTAAAATACTTTTAAAATACTACATTTCACTGGAAAATTATGACATTTTACAGAGAACTCGAGTAAGGTGTTACCTACATTTTTTATGAAGGAACCGAGAGTTGGTTATTAACATAAAGGGGTTAACAAATTACTACAACAGATTCTGTCGAAATAAGGGTCTGTTTGGAAACATCGGTATATCTCAAAATATACTCATTGAAATTAATTTCTGTAAAAAGAGAGTGAAACTAGACTCATGGATATATCTCTGGATGTGTGGTTCATCATAAGGGAATTTTTATAGAGCATGATATAAGGGTTTAAAATGGACTCTATTTCTACCTCTCTGTCACATAAATTTCTAAATTAGCAAAGGAGTTCAAAAATACATTTTGGGGTCTAACCAAACATCACACACACTCAAGACACCCTAAAGAACCTCTGTTATAAACAAATACTTATTTAGAGTTTATTTGGTTGCCACGAAAATTCAATGAGTGGCCTAAAAACTATTCTTTTTTAATCATTCCTTCACAAACATGAACATTCACCAATCATTCCTATTTTAACTCATCAAAAGCATGTCCAAACACAATATAACATCATAATTCATCAAATAAAAAGTTATTAAGCATTCTATAGATTATTTGTTCTTCATTATTGGTTCATCTCAAACTTCCCTAGAACATAGGTCTCACTTCATTTCTTGTTTCCATGACCCATCTTCATCTTTCATTATTTTCTTTTTCATCATCTTTTATCTTAGAGAGACATGGATATAAGAAGATGATATTAGGGAGAGTGATGAGAGCTTT
>JAUTBS010272936.1:0-11095 GCA_032361285.1 Aequorea victoria
TTAACATTAAACAAAAATAAAATAAAGAGATAAAATACAAAAGATTCTCTCAATATATTATTTTTTTTTTCCACATCTTTTTTTTCTTTCCATGTGCTGGAGTATGACATCTTTTTTTTTTTCATGTGCTGGAGTATGGCATTTTTTTTTTTTTGAACTTCATTTTTTTCAATTTTTCTGGGCCTCCTCTCACAGAGAACATTGATTCTCTTCTTCTATAAATTTATTCATCTCATCTCTCTGCCATCTCCCTCGGCAATCTATCTAACCTCCGGCGCCACCACTGCCGCAATCTACCAGCTCAACCGTATCCACTATCGGCACAGCCATCATCGTCGACATCGCCATTCACTGGCGCAACTACCATCCCCGATCCGTCGTGGATCTGTCGTCTCCCTTTCTGTTTTCTCTAGTTCGCCTTCTTCTAGATTTCATATAGTAGATATATTATATAAAGTATAAGGACAGAGCCCCTATTCCAAGGTCTTTATATATATATATATAAAATAAATAAATAAAATAATAAATAAATAAAACAAATAAATATATACATATAAATTTATATAATAATGAAATATATAGTCTATTCTTAAGTTCTTATATGGGTAGATTATAATTTTGGTTATTATGTAAAATTTTAATATAAATTGGATAATAAAATAAATAAATAGAAAATTATGTTTAAATAGTTATTCAATAAAAATCAACGGTTAAATTTAATCCGATTATCGTAATACTTTACGATGTTATCACTTAAGCTTATATTAAAATAATTAACGAACTTAATGAGATTAAATGTTAAATATTAAATACTAAATAAAAAGTAATAATAAATAATAATAATTTTAGAAAATATGTATGAACAGAATGATAACGTGGGGTTTCACTTGGTGTATACATACATATATATATATATACACATATATATATATATACATATATATATATACATACTGTTTAGTTTAGCATTAATTAGCAATGACAGTCTGTTACTTGTTCATAAATCAGGGTGTCGGTCGAATCGTACATTATTAATTTGGGTACGCGTAGTACATTTTTTGGACCTCAAGTGAGTAGATTGTCATGCTATGTACTTTAAATAAAATTCATGTATTTCCAAATTATTTTAAAAAGAAAATGTATATGTTTTAAATTCTTTTATGTTACTGTATGAATTGTTCTTGTAAAATCATGGTACAAATGTTTACCTCTTTATTTATTATGGTGCGATCATGTGATTTCTTTGGGACCATGTGAAAATTCTAAGGGATAGACCTCTACGGAGGAGACTTTGGCCAACTAGGGTGTAGACCCGGCCCGGAGACTGAGGTGACCCTAGTTGCTCAACGGTTTAAGGGATAACCCAGGGTTTGTGGTGACCTAAACTGGATCGTCTTAGGAAAAAGACCTAGACGTCACCTTGTGGTGACTCTATGTTCGATGTTGGATCCAGCGGGTCGAGGCTGCCCCGAGTACTATTTTTATTGTCATTTTACACCCAGGCTGTTCCTGCGGTTATTGTTGATGATTTTCTACACACATATTGATAATCATATCGTTATACCATTATTGGCATTTGATACCCTAATTATATTATTGTCATTTTTATGCGCAAATTATATTGTTGACATATTTATGTCTCGAGATTATTGTGGACACCTCTGATATCCAGTTTGAGACATATGTTGGTGACTCGTCTTGATATCGAGATCACGAAAAAAATAGATATTTTGATAAATGTTGGTGACTCGTCTTGATATCGAGATCACAAGAAAAATATGAATATTTTTACAAAAAAGAAAAGATGGGTTATGTTATCACCATTTTTTATTATATTGTGTATCTCATACTATGATTATGTTTATAGTACAAACTATTTGAATCTCCTGTTTTAGAACTGTATATTATTATGCAGGCTTCAATTCACTAGCTTTAGCTGACGTTGTAATATAACATTTCAGGTTCTCAGAGAATAAGCTAGTTGATGGACTCGGTAGCTTCAAGGGATCCAAGAATAAGACCTCTTAGGACATGCATTTTTCTCTTCCGCATTAAATAAATAACATTTGATTATGAGTTGTTGAGACAGCATATTATTGAGATAATATGGGCTATTTGTCCCATATTAATTATTTATGAATTTTAATTGATTAAATCCCTTGCATATGGTATTCTTTAGCATATTGTTAGCTAAATATATGATCAAGGCTTTTTTGGTTTGTTGGGCCAAGACTCATGATCCATGACCGGTCACCTTTGTAACACCCCACTCTCCGAAGGATAATTAAACCTGCTCAGAGTGGTGCTACACCGACTCACCTCGTCCAATCTTATATAAAAAGATCACGATGCACACCGCATTTTCCATCAAACATCATCTAAATAATTAAAACTATCAAATAAACTCCAACCAAATATACCACTATGAAAACTCCATCCATACATACAAAACCATGCAACTATTGCTCAGTGGAAGACTCAAAACCAACCTTAAGTATAATTTGATAAACATCCGTACAATATACATGTACATCCCAAAGGAAGACTATATAAAAAAGGGTCTTCATCTCACAACAGATCCTCCCCCTGACACTATGGACCAACATCTATCCCAAGCTATAATCTGCAACCACAAAGGTTACAGGAGAGTGGACTAAACATCATAATCAAAAGCATACAACAGTAGAGTACAATCATACAGGTTTTCGTACAGAAACAACACTTTTATTAAAGCAACACATGCATGAGAAATCACACTCATGATCTGGCTCACTAGCCAACACATACGGTTTATCAAAACCCTCATGTTTTTGCTCATGATCCGACGACCACTCAAACGATTTAAATATATTTTATAAATCTTTTCAACACACATAACCCTACGGCCAAACCTCCATGATATGTAAAATATTTCAAACCAGGCCCTACGGCCCATCCTATGTTTTATGATGAAACATACATGCAAAACATGCATAACCGGCCCAACGGCCCATATGAGATATCATGATAAAATATATCATATCTGGCACAATGGCTGAAATAGCTTCAAAGGCTATAAACCGGCCCTACGACCCATAACCCGTTTAGAAAAATAGTATTAGATTTCTAAATCCAAGACTCAATAGCCAAACATGTAAATGGTTAATAGCAATACATACGTGCTCACTAGCACACAAACATACACGTCATCTAATGCCTAAGTAGATGTTTAACCTCAGAACCAAGAGTTCCAACGGTACCGTTACCTCAACCACAACACACTTTCATTTGAGTGGCAAGTGTGAGGGCAACTCATCCATACCAGTGCTAGCTAGGTGCCTCATGTCCACCATTGGACCACCGCCTAACTTAGGGGCTACAAATATAATAACCACTATTGGGCTATACCCCCAATAGGGCTTTATCCACCATTGGACCTCCGCCCAACATAGGGGCAATGCCTTTAAAGCTATCCAACACTAACACAAGGGGCAATGCCTTTAATGGCTATCAGGCATTCACACAAGGGGTCCACTGGGATGGTTACCCGCTACACTTGTCACTTTTTGATAAAATAATAGATATATAGAAAAATGTCTCTACACACATACAAGAAACTCATGCTCAAGTACTTTTCCAACCACACAAGAAACACATGCTCACACTATTTATAAGAAAAGAGAAACATATATTTTAGAAACACGAGCCACACATGCTCATAACATAATTTTTATAAAAATCCTTTCAAACATAATGATAAAAGTATAACTCAATGCATACAGAAAAATATGATCATAGATGTATATAAAACATTTTACAATGTAGTAGTCATTATGATTCGGCTAGTCACTCTCACCTGATATTCGTATCTCAAAGATCACCTCTTAAAATTGGAGACGTCGTTCCACCGTCCGCGGCTATTCTTTCAGAACTTAGAATCATCACAACTCATGAATGAGTATCAACTCATACCTCATATGCATCTTAAGATCTTATTTCTTAGACCCCATGATTATTTTCTAATTCATCGTTCCTCTTAGAACATCACATCTTTTGTTTCTTAAAGATTTCCTTTCCTACCATGCTCGATAAATTCATTTTAATATGTTAAGCCTTTATATAGTTCAAAAAGCGTAAGCTTGGGAGTTTTTCAGAGAATAAAAGTGAAAGCAGTTATCCTAAGAACAGTAGATAAGAGACGCAAGTCTCTCATCATCAGAATTACCAGTCAGTAGCCAAAGTTTTGGGATGTGGGAGTGATCAGTTGAGCAAAGAGGCATCAGACGGAAGTGGTAGAGGTTCGAGTTGCTACAGATGTAAAGCATCTAGACATTTTGTAAAGAATTGTCCAATCTTGAAGAAGAGTGTGGTTACATATTATCGATGTGGAGAAACAGGAAATATATTTACGCAGTGCGTACAATAAAGAACCCATGTTGCATCATCCGTTGAGAGCAAGAATATTGTGAATTATAGATCATCTATTTCAAGGAAGGACAAAGGAAAGGAAGAAAAAGGTACGTTCATTTTGTATTAATTTGGAATTGATATATTTGTGTTTCTAGTGTAAAAACAAAATAATAAGTAAAGGGAAGTGTTAAAATCTTTGAAGTTTATACAGTTATGTGGTAAGGTAAGAGGAAAGTGTTGGAAACGAAGGGTGAGGTGTTGAGAATTTTTTCCTATGGGATAGCTGGTACGCTTAAATTTTGGGATGAAATTTCATTAAGGAGGGGAGAATGTAACATCCCGTATTTTTTCAAGAAAATCTAAAAGATAATTAATCCGGTTTAAGGCCCAAAGAGAGGTTTTGTTTGGTTTATTACCAAGAGGAAGGATGAAATTAAAAATATAAATATAAAAGGATCCAATTATTTCATTGGAACATTAATTCTTAAATCCCAAATCAAGAAAGACTAAAGTGCATTTTTATGCCGAGTAATTTTATTCTCCAAAAATCAGAATATATCCAAGGAAAGGTTTAAAAAGTGTAGTGGAGTTGGAGTTGGAGTTGGAGTTGCAAAGATAGGGCAGTCATAGGGGATTAAATCCCAAATCCCTTTGTTGTCCTATCATTTGGTGTTCTATCATTCCCGATGGAAGTGTTAGCTGGGAGTGTGAATCCCTTTTCTCTCTCATTCAGACGAGGATCCTTTTTTGGAGGAAATCTCAGAGCTTGTTCTCAAAATGTCTATGTTCTAGAGGGAGAAGATAGTTTGAGAAGAAATTCATGGAAGGAAGAAGGTGTTGATGCGAAGAGTGAGAAGAATCTCACACCAAAATTGGAAGAAGAGAAGAAAAAATGTTGAAATCCCTGAGGCGTTCTTGGAGCCATGGATATCTCAGCTCTTCGGGAGCTAACTTTGAGTGTACAAGACAAAGTGAAAGGAGATTGGTGGAAGAAGGAGCTCGGTCTGCTATCTTCTTCGAATGGTAGGATTTCTATCTCTTTTTGTTTGGGGAAGGAAAACCCCCAGTTACGTTTTGAGGTTATTGTTCATGCATGTGATGGATCTTCCTTGTATCCACTCTTGGATGCATTAATGGAGGAAATATGGAGTTTTATGTTTTAATAATCATATAGATGACCTTTTAGAGGTGTTTGAGTTGTGTATGTCTGGGTTTTGGTGGGAGGAGGAGGATGGATGTGATATACCCTAATAGTTTTAGACCAAAGACCACATTTTTCCCCCAAATAGAGCCTTAGAACAGAGCATAGGAAAACAAAGTACCATTTTCTATGATGGTGAGTCGACCCACGTGAGCTGTGAGTCAACCCAAGTTGTGTTGCCCTCTATTTCTTTAACGGGCATGGAGGGGAGTCAACCCAAATTCCCTGTGAGTCGACCCACGTAGTGGTGTCCTCTGTTTCTTCCTCTGGAGTGGTTGTGAGTCGACACAGCATGGGCTGTGTGCCGACTCAATGATGTTTATTCTCGGTTCTTTATTAGTCGAGGACGTGAGTCAACACAACATGGCATGTGTGTCGACTTAAAGCTGTTGGCTCTCTATTTTTCTCTCAGGCGAGGCCCTGAGTCGACTCAAGTGGTCTGTGATTCGACCGAAGGTGGCACCCAGCGTGCATAAGCTGAGGTATGTCAATGCTTGCATCGACCCAACCCCTCAGCGAGTACCCTAAGTCAACCCAAATGGTCTGTGAGTCGACTCATGGTATGTGGCATTCTATTTTTCTTCTTCAAGCATGGGTGTGTGTCGACCCAGTCATGTGGGGTGTCAACCCTGAGGCTTGTGAGTCGACCCAATCCAAGTTTGAGTCGACTCAAAGGCATGAAACAACCTTTCTTCCTGTGTTATTTTGGGGCCTTTGTGGCTCCTTTTGACCTTAGGTTTCTACATGGAAGTGGTAGATAATATTCATATCTAACCCTCGAAATCTTAACAGAATTAATTATAAAGGTTTAACATATTAAAATGAGTTTACCGAGTATGGTAGGATGGTAAATCTTTAAGAAATGAAAGATGTGATGTTCCAAGAGGAACAATGAATCATAAGATAATTATGGGGTCTAAGAAATAAGATCTTAGGATGCATATAAGATGTGAGTTGATACTCATTCATGAGTTGTGATATTTCTAGGTCCCGAAAGATAATGGTGGACGGTGGAGTGGTATCTCCTGTTTGAAGAGGTGATCCTTGAGATACGGATATCAAGTGAGACTGACTAGCTGAATCATAACAATTAGTATGCGTAAATATTTTATATACATCTGTGAGCATGTTTTGCTGTTTGTATTGTGTTATGCTTTTATCATCATGTTTGAAAGGAGTTTTGTGAAAAGTATGTTATGAGCATGTGTGGCTCGTATTTCTAAATTATGTTTCTCTTTTCTTATAAAGAGTGTGAGCATGTATTACTTGTGTGGTTAAAAAAGTAATTTCTTTCCTATATAAAGAATCTGAGAATGAGTTATTTGTATGTGTGTGGAGATATTTTTTGTATATCTATCATTTTTTTAGAAAAGTGCCAAGTGTAGCGGGTAACTATCTCGGTGGACCCCTTGTGAGGGAAGATGGGATCCGTTGTGTTGGCACATGATAGCCTTAAAGACATTGCCCCTAAGTTGGGTGGAGGTCCAGTGGTGGACAGATGTGACCCCTTGTGTGGGTACGAGTTGGCCAATAAAGGTTTTTACCCCTTGTGTGGGTGTTTGATAGCCTTAAAGGCTTAACCCCTAAGTTGGGCGGTGGTCTAGTTGTCACACCCGCTCTCCTAAGGATAAGTATTCCTACTCGGAGTGGGGTGACAACACCTACTCGAACTACCAAACATACATAAGCCATTAAGGTAAGTCAACCAGACAGGAAATTCTTCTAATTATCACCATATCTCAAAATGATAAAGACATCAACATAAGGGATACACCATCCCAAACATTCATACTAACATACAGTGCTCAATTGTTATATAATTACAACCCAAAAGAAATAAAGATTTTCTCAATGGCTAAAGTCTTTCTTGATCACGTCCTTGGGCATATGTGGACTGGACTCTAACTCATGCTAGGATCTGCAACCAAAGGGTTACAAGAGAATAACTTAGTATTAAAATGAAATAAGACATGATATAAGAGTATCAAAGACATTAGATACAACATTCTTTACTCACACCGTAAAACAAGTTCTCACATCTAACAACGTCATATGAAGGATTTGTTTTCAACATTTGATACAGACTTCACCACATGAAGTATACCACAACATTTATCTCACAACCACACACACACATATACACACGCTACCCGACGACCAAGTAGTCGTTTAACCTCACGACTGGGAGTTCTAACAGCACCGTAACCTTGCTATAACGTCCATATGATAGAGTGACGTGTAGGAGGGCTACTTATTATATCGCCAGTGGTAAGCGCAACTTTACCCGCAACTAGGGTAATTCACATTGAGATAATGCCTTAAAAGGCCACACTTATGGATAAGCCACCACACACCCATTATGGGCAATGCCACTATGGCTATCATGCCCTCTACACACCTGGGGCTCGAGATGGTTACCCGTAATAACTTGGCACGCTTCAAGAAAAACATTTAATAATTAACACCATTGTAGTTTAATCACGCTTTTCATTAAACATGCTTACACAAGAGTTATTATTGTCCGCGATATTTCACACAACACCCATCCTTAAAAGTAATATGAGATTACGCACACATATTGGGAAAACATTGATAAAAACGCACATCACATATTTCATTTTAATTAAGACCAGTCACTCTCACCTTTTCACCAAAAGCTTCAAACTACGTCCCCACGAGCACGAGGCGCTTGGTCTTCCTCCTCAAATATCATTCTGGAACCTATAATTCACAATAATTATACATAAGAATCTATCTTAGTCTTAGGGAATTCTACTCTTTCATGTTTCCATGAGTTAGATATGCTTATTATTGACATTTATCATGAAGAAACTTACGGCCAAAAGGCCCTGCAACCATCCCCAAACACCACGGAAACAGTGCAACTTTCTCTCATTTGGGTCGACTCAGGCCCAAATTGGGTCAACTCAAAGGGTTTGGGTCGACACCCTCTTCCATCGGGTCGACTTACACTGCTAGCTGGGGGGCTTTGGGTCGACGCGGGTGTCGATCGGTATCGACACAAGGCTTACCATCCTGTGGTTGAGTGGACACCCTTAGTACTTGGGTCAACTCAACCCTCCGCCTATTAGACTTCCGAGAGTAAAATCATCGTGAGTCGACACACACACACCACGGGTCGACCCATTCCTTTGCCTGTTAAAACTACCGAGAGTAGAAATTCTCTAGGTCGACTCACAGCTCACCGGTGTCGACTAAACCCATCGCCTATAAAAGAACCGAGAGCAGATGAGGCATGAGTCGACACACCTCCTCCACGGGTCGACTCAAAACACAAAAAAGCCTAATGCTCTGTTTTTTACCCCAAAACTAGTTCAAGGGCCTGTTTGGGTGGAAAAATGGACTTTCTCCACTTCGTCCAAGGTTCAACAACACAAAAAATCTACCCTCCTCCATATCTATGACTTCCAACACCCCAAAACACCTCACCAAGACCATTCAACTAAGATTTTTGGTCGAAACTCCAACATTTTTCCCATTCCCCAACATAAAAACCCAGACAGAAGCGAAGAGGGTCTACAAGTGATATAATTTCTGGAGACCAAAAAGAGATATGGGAGAAGGTTCTAGGTTTCAATTAAAAGAGGTGTTTCATGGTTTACAACTCTTTAGGAGCTTAAAAAATAGTTCTTACCTCAAGAACTTCAAAGAGAACTCGACAATGGTAGTGAAACCCCTCTCCTTTCTTTCTTCTTCTTCTCATTTCCTTCTTCTCCAGTTTTTTCTTCTCTCTTACTCTGGAAGCTTCTCCCAATTCTCTCAATGATCTCTCTCTCTCTCTCTCTCTCTCTCTCTATCAACAGACAAAATGTCTTTTCTCCCACCTACCAGCCCGCAAATCTCCTGACTTGTGTTAGGAGGTCAAATCTCACATTCTACCATTACACACAACTCCCCTCCTCACAAGGTATTTACAAACTTTACCTTCTTACTCTTCTTGAAATACCAAAATGGTCCCAATTAATTATTTCAAATGGAAATTAATTTTACGGGATGTTACATTCTCCCCTCCGTAAAAGAATTTCGTCCCGAAATTAAACGTACCTTGAATGAACAAGTGTGGATACTTTTGTTGAATCTCCTCTTCCCTTTCCCATGTGGCTTCCTCCATCGAGTGACTGTGCCAAAGGATCTTCACTAACGGTATAGTCTTATTCCTCAATACTTGTTACCTTCGGTCCAAAATGGCTACGGGTTCCTCCTCATAAGATAGATCTAGTCTCAAATCAACCGGTTGTGCTGTCAAGACATGTGAGGGATTGGGCATATACTGTCTCAAAACAAATACATGAAATACATCGTGTAATTTAGATAACTCCGGGGGTAAAGCCAAATGGTAAGCCATACTCCCAACTCTTTGAATGATTTTATAAGGCTAATGTAACGCGGACTTAGTTTTCCCTTCTTGCCAAATCTCATCACACCCTTCCAATGAGAAATCTTCAAGAACACATGATCCCCCACCTCAAATTTCAATTCTCTATACCTGTTGTCCGTATAGCTCTTTTGTGTATCCTAAGCTTGTTTCAACCTCTCTCGTATCAACTTGACCTTTTCTAACGTAATTTGAATAATCTCGGGCCCCAACAACTTTCTTTCCCCCACTTCATCCCAACAAGTGGGGCTTTGGGACCTCTTATCGTACAACGCCTCATAAGGTGCCATTCCTATAGAAGTTTGAAAACTATTATTTTAGGCGAACTCAACCAATGAAAAATGATCCTCCCAACTGCCCGGGAGGTCCAACACGCACGCTCTTAGCATATCCTCTAACGTCTGGATGGTTCTTTTAGATTGGCCATCCGTCTGGGGATGAAAGGCCGTACTAAATTTTAGCGACATTCCCATTGCCTCTTGCAATCTTCTCCAAAACTTTAATGTAAAGCGGGAATCCCTATCTGACACCACCGACATAGGTACACCATGCAATCGAATAATCTCATTAATATACAACTGGGCATACCTATCCATCGAAAAGGTCATCTTGATAGGAAAGAAGTGTGCTGACTTCGTCAACGGATCAACTATCACCAAAATGGCCTCATTACCTTTTGGTGATCGCGGCAAACCAGGCACAGAATCCATTGTAACATGTTACCATTTCCACTCAGGTATCGGCAACGGTTGTAACAACCCCGCCGGTCTTTGATACTTAACCGTGACTTGTTGGCATATGAAACACCTTGAGGCAAAGTCTGGCACATCACATTTTAATCCATACCACCAAAAATTTTCTTGTAAGTCGCGGTACATCTTGGTACTACCCGGATGCCTCGCAAATCGTGAACTGTGTGCTTCCTCGAGGATTTCTCTCTTCAAGCCGGCCTTGTTTGGAACGTATAACCACTTCCCTAACATCAACACCCCATCCTCCAAAATAGTAAAATCCTTGTTAATCTTCTTAATAACTTCATCTTGTAACTTCATAATACGTAGATCATGATTTTGTGCTTCCTGGATTTTATCCAACAACAAAGGTCGCAA
>JAUTBS010273047.1:0-11094 GCA_032361285.1 Aequorea victoria
TCATCCATGTAAATAAAAGGCAATCCATCCATCCATAAATAAATAAAAATATCCGTACAAAGAAGAAAGAGAAAAGATAAACAAAAAATAAAATAAACCAATTGGGCACGAAGGCCTATCCCATACAAGTAAATAAAATGTATGTGCGAAAATAGAAAAATGTATCTCATGAGTGCATCAAATATAAGAGAAGAGGAGGGGGATCCTAGTCCCGACGATGACGGGTGCTGCGTGAAGGCTCCGGAATGGAGGATCCAGAAGTGGTGGCATCATCTCCGTCCACGTCATCATCACTATCTGTCCAACGGCCTCGGCGAACTCCGGTCCGCAGGGCAGACCCCTGGGAGGCCGCTGATGGACTAGCGGCTATCGGATGAGCAACAGAAGAGGACGAGGATGTCTCGTAAACAGAGGTACAGCTGGCAGAGCGAAGCTACAGAAAAAGGAAAAAAGAGAAAAAATAAAAAAATAGGTACGGTCAGAAAATGTACATATAAAAAAATATATACATAAAAAAATATAATAAAATAATAATAAATATAAATAATAACTGAAACAGAAAGGTCTATAAGCGAGCGAAGGAACGCTCATCGGGCGTGGGAAGGGATCTCGAGGATGAATGGGGTCCAGGCGTGCCTGCATAAGCATCTGAGCCTGCTGCCTCACCAAGACCATGAGGCTGATGATAGTAGTGAGGCAGCTCTCTATATAAGCATGGCAAGGTGGAGGAACCTAGAACAGGCCAACAAAATACAAATGTTAGACGGACTAACATATATGGCTAAAGGAAGGAAATACATGAAATAAGGGAAAAGGAGAAAGTACCTAGTCATCCCCGCTACCAAGGCGTAGCTCCTGCACTATGGGAGTGGGAATAGGAATGGGGCAAGGATACCCAAACCTGAATATGTCCACTGCCTGAGGTAAGGGAGGGAAGGTAAAAGCAGCTCCACCAGCAGTAGCAGCACCACGGGGAGCTCGAGTGGACCCACCACCAGCACTACGAGCATTAGGAGGATGAACACCCGCCACAGGAGGAACCTGAGACGTCGAGCGCTGTCCAGCCTACGAATCTGTACGCTGGGCAACCATCGGACGCATTAGACGATCGTGTATAAAGATAGCATAGTTCCCCCCGGCTAGGAAATCCCCAGCCATGAGCCCATGCCATGCCTCAGCAACGTCCTCCGGTGACATGGTCTGCGTCGACCTCATACTAGGTGGAGGAGGCTGAGGGAGAGGGCCCTCCAGCAAGATCCTCCTTTGATGTGCCCAGCGGCTCCTCATAAGATTCTCCCCAGCTCTGTCGTCCATGCCCTCCCATAACCGCCAGCTCACCTGCAAAATAAATCAAAACAACTTGGTATGGGTTACATACAAGTTTTGTCATGGAAATAAAATCTAACATAAAAAGGGAAATAAACATACCTGTGCCGGGGACAGGCGATCTAGTGTGAGGTGGTAGGTGTTCAGGTCCTTCTGGTCCTCCTTCTTCCCCCGTGTGCTTCGGACCCACCGAGCTGCTCTCAGGATGATCTGAGGGTCCGAGTGGGCGTTCTCTGGGTGTGCTAAACCCAGAAACTCATAGGCCCACAACTGTAAATAAATAAACAAAAAAAAGAAGAAGAAAAAAATATTAAAAAATAGAATAAGTTACACAAGTTGAATAAGTGATAGGTGCAAATTGAAATGAATGGACAAAGAATGGAATGAGAATCATACCTCAATGATCTGCCAGTACCCGATCACAGAGCTCTCCCTGGTCCGACAGGCGGACCACAGACCGGTGTAGATTGTCGCCAGCGTTGCTCCTCCCCAATCGAGGGATGCTATCCGGTCAAAATCGTGCAAGGCTCCTAGAAAGTACAGATGAACGATGTTGTTCATGTTCGAAAATAGGCACGCACCGATTATATAGAGTAAGAATGCACGGGCAACCCACTCGAAGTGGCAGGGCTCAGTGCATACAAACCTCCTGTATCTCTCCACAAGCCAGGCGTAGCAGATGCGCTCCTAGTCGATGCGCGGCGAAACCTCGCCCATCCAATGAATAAGTGCCTCAGTGCACTCGCCAGTAGTGATGTCGAGGGGAATCGGCTCACCCCCTACCGTGATCCCCGTGATCATTACAAAATCGAGCAGGGTTAGGTTGGCCTCGAAAGACGGGAAGTAGAAGGTGTTGGTGGTATCCCACCACATCTCTACTAGGGCCGTCAAGAGTACTCTGTCATTATGAGTACTTGTGAGGTAGGAGATGAACCGGCTAAACCCGGATTGACCCACAAGCACCTGGCTCCCCTGAGGAAGAGCCTGGTACCACTCGAGGATCTGGGCGGAGCCCCCAAATCTACGTAAATAGTTGGTGGTCTGTAAAAAGAGGAAAGAGAAGAACAACATAAAAAAAAATGGTCAGGTAATGTAAGCTAAGAAAAGAAAGACTAAAAAGAAAAAAAAGAGCACATAATCTGACTGGGAAAAGAAAAATTTGTCATATTGAGAAGCAGGAAGCGGGACTTAATGTGATGACCAAAAAGAAAAATCCCAATAAACCTAGGAAAGCGTGTAAACGCTGTTTCTAGTGATCCTAAAAGAAAAATTCTATTTTAGGAAGCCTTAAAAGCAACTTAAGTCAGATAAAAAAAATTCCAATAAACCTAGAAAAACGTGAAAATGCTATTTCTAGTGACCTTAAAGGAAAATTCTGTCTTAAAAAGCATGAGAATGTATCCTAAGTCAGTCAAAAATAGAAAATTCAATAAAGTCTGGGAAAGTATGCAAATACTATCCTAAAGCAAGCTTAAAATGAAAGATTTTTCTAGAAAAATGTGCAGACATTAGTCTAGGGACAATAAAAAATATAATCAACAAATTCTTAGAAAAACGTGAAAACGTCGATCTAGGGACAAAATCCTAATAATAATTCTCTAGAAAAACGTAAAACGTTTATCTAGGGACAAAGCCACCAAATCCCATCTCGGGAAACGGGCACCACAACCTAAGTCGGTCAGGTAAGAACACCCTCGCCTAGCTGATGAAGCGTGGAACGCAACTAGGATGACCGGAGCCTTGTTGCTTATACATCATTCCCTTCAGTGCGAAGCGTGACCTGTTTCGGGTAGGACGACACGAGGCCTGCCTATCTTGGGAAATATTGCTGCGTAACCCGTGGGTAAAGTAAAAATAACTCCCTAGAAAAACGTGAAAATGTTTATCTAGGGACAAAACCAAGCTTTTAAAGATAAACAAAAATTTCCTAGATGAACGTAAAAACGTTAATCTAGGGATAACAAAAATAAGTCAACTGATTTCCTCAGGAATACGTACGACTCGACCTAGAGTTGGTCGGGACCATCTATTCCAGCCAAATTGGGAGACATTCGGATAAGTCGTCGAGTGCTGGGCCCAGTGTGTAACCTAATTCAGGTAGACCGAAGGGAAGCCCTACCCATCTCGGGAAACGTTCTTACGCAACTCAAGTGGACTTAATTAAAAATACTCAAAAATCTCTTAGGAAGATGTGCAAACATTTATCTAGGGACACCAAAAACAAGTCAATTGATTTCCTCGGGAATACGTACGACTCGACCTAGAGTTGGTCGGGACCAGCTATTCCAACCAAATTAGGGCACATTCGGTTAAGTCGTGTAAGTTGTCGAGCGCTGGGTCCAATGTGTAACTTAATTCGGGCAGACCGAAGGGAAGCCCCGCCCTTCTCGGGAAACGGTTTTACGTAACCCAAGTTGAAATTGATTAAAAATACCCAAAGCAAAAAATTCCCCTAGAAAAGCGTGTAAATGCCAGACTAGGGACAAACAGTATTAGTTCCTTCTCGGGAAGCGTGCAACACAACCTAGGATGGTCGGGACGGTGGAAAGCCTACCCATCCCGGGAAGTGGGAAATGTAACCTAAGTTGGTCGGGACGATGGAAAGCCTACCCAGCTTGGATTGCATTGATGCATAACCCAAGTTCGAATTAATTGAAATCAAAATAAAAAAATTTCCCTATAAAAGCATGCAAATGCTAATCTAGGGACAAACAGTATTAGTTCCCTCTCGGAAAACATGCAACACAACCTAGGGTGGTCGAGACGATGAAAAACCTACCTATCTCGGGAAGTGAGAAATGTAACCTAAGTTGGTCGGGACGATGAAAAAGCCTACCCAACTTGGATTGCATTAATACGCAACTCAAGTCTGAATTGGTCGAAACTAAAACAAGATAATTCTCTCTAGAAAAGCATGCAAACGTTTGACTAGGGGCAAATAAATTCCGCATCGAGAAGTGTTAACCCGCAACCCGAATAGAGAAAAACAAAAACAAAGTTCCCTCGAAAAACATGCAAACGTTAATCCAGGGACAAAAATAAAAAATCCTTTACCATGGGATGCATTGGCACGCAACCCAATGGAGAAGAATCAAAAACATATAAAACATAGCAACAAAAAAGGAAACACGGGGTTCATCCTAATCACGTAACGTTTCTAAGTTCAAATATGTTTTAAATGTTTTACGGTTCAAGTTGCTTAGTGTTCATTTCATGAAACACCCATCCAAGCGCTTCGGGCCTATCCTGTGCATAGATCTAAGTCTAATTTTTTTTTATGTTTTTAGATATTTCTTTTGGGTTTAATTAAAGCAGAATTGAAATAGAAAAAGTTTAAGGCATACCTAGTGGATCGCCGTTGAGAAATGGAGGCTGGGCGATCGAAGAAGCAAGTTAGGCTCCGTGCTCGAGTCGGTGTAGTGGAAGCGGGTAAGAGCCCAAGGCTCGAACGTGTGGGCCAGAGGGTTGTACCGGTCCAGGTCAAAAAAAAACCCGGCCTCTCCCTTGCCAGGATCCCGCAGCAGGGATCCTGGGGCTACGGGCTTTCCGCCGCTGGCTCCTCAGTGGTGTGTAGCTTATCAGGCCCAACTTGCTCCATGGTCTCGGCATGCTCGGCAGCATCCAGCAAGTCCTCCATGGCGACTGGCCTCTCGGAGGGCTACAGGGAGGGGCTGGCAAGTAAGCCGCTGAGTCGTCCTAAGCTCTGAAGGCCCCTGAAAAGAGACTCTGTGCTCTGGGTCCCGCTGGACTGTGCCGGGACCGCAGGCTCTGTGACCTTGGGAGTGGGGTCTGTCTCGTGATCCGCACCACTGGTTGTCTTGTCTCTGTCGCTTGCCATTTCGTTAGAGAGTGAGAGAAAGTAAAGAGTCGATAGAGAGGTGAGAGCTAGAGAGAGAGTGCTTGAGAGTCGCGTGCGACTCAAATGAAGCTGTGGCCGAACTTAAACAGAAACGTGCAACCCTTTACCTACCTGGCGCCCACCACTTCTCTCCTCTCCACATGGCGTCACGCCATGTCATTGTCGATAAGGCAACGCCACACTGTCTTGTCACCTCGTGCGCTTGGTCAGACCACCAACCTGGTATCGCGCCATGTGACGTTTCCCCAAGCAACGCCGCGCCACGTGGAACCCCACACGCTCTGTACACGTGGGGCCATGCTACGTGTCCTCTTCCTTTTTATCCTCCTTTTGGTTTCAAAATTGAAATTCCATATTTGGAGTCCATCTCCGATAGGTTTCACGAAACTCTTAGGAATCTTTCTCGATCATTCCATCCTCTTTCATGCTAAGGTTTATCTTTCATACCCTGTGTTTCTAAAAAGGGTCCGTCTCACGACCTTAAACTGAGTGATTTGGGTCCATCTCACGACCTACAACTGGGAGCTTTTGGGTCCATTCCTTGATCCAAAATTGAATAAACCGGTCCATCTTATGACCTTAATCTGAGTACCTTTGTTCCCGCGCGAATCCAAATGATATGCTCGCAGTCCGACACGATAATAAACTGATGCTCACAGTCCGACATGACTATAAACTGATTGCTCGTAGTCTGACATGACTACAAACTGATGCTCGTAGTCCGGCACGACTATAAAAGAATGTTTGGTTTTTGCTTTCTATTTCGTTTGTGTTATTTTGGCTGATGAATGGTTTAGTCAAAACAAAAAGTCTATGATTCTTTGACATTCACTCATCCACGCTTCGCGATGAGAGTTTTGTCAAAGAGGGACAACTGTAGACACCCTATTTTTGACTAAACTGAACATCGGTCGATTTATGCTCGCCCTTCCGATGATGAAAGTATGTCGGTCACGTTCGAAGGAGCTTCTGCACGAGTCCGAGAGTCCGAAGATTCCTTCCGGAGCAACCCGAAACACCCTAATACAACCCAAAATACCCAAATATACCAAAAATACCCCTAGGTGCCACCACCCAGCGTCGCGCGACCTCTAAGTGGTGCACGCCACTTCTTTTCAAACCGACCCATGCTATTTCAAAACTCAATTGCTAGCGTCGCACCATATACTTTTCATACCACTTGTCAAGCCATGTCAGAACCCTTAAACTGACTTAAACCTAGCGTGATGCCACCTCAAAATGGTGCACACCACCTCCCACATGGCACGCGCCACTTGAGAGGAGTCTTGGACACTAAGTCAGCTCCTCACCCAAAACCTCTATAAATAGAACCCCTCCCCCACCTCAAAAAAAAACCTAGAAATTCTGAAGAGCACCAAACCTCTGCTGAATTGAACCCCCCGATCCCGACTCCCGATATACTTTCAACCTGAGCTAAGCTAATCGAAACTTCACTAGAATGAACTAATATTCAGATTCCTTGGCATTTGGAAGGACTCGGAAGACCCGAAGATCGTGCGAAGGACTCCCCAGAGATGTGCCATACGTGAGGAAAGGTTGCGGGAGCTGCTTGAAACTTAGCTCACGAGATTTACGGTAGGTTTCCATTTCCTCATATCCTTCCATTGATATCTTTCTTCTTCTTATAAAAACCTCTTTTATTCGGTAAAAATAGGAGAAAGGGGGCCGTTGGCCTCCTTCTCTCCAATTTTCTTTCTTTTATTCTAAATTAATTGTTCAAGCATGTTTTCCTTTCATTAGAACCGCATGTTAGTTTTAATTTCCTTCACTTAGTTTTTTACTATTGTTAAAATCGCACATAATGTTTCTTTTCATTTTTCTCTTCGTAAAAACACACATACACACGAACACACTATTTCTTTAAAAATAGTAGCTCTTTTTGAGCCGTGGAATGATGAGCCCACTGACCCAGAGTGTCGCGCTCCGCCTCCAGAGGACTCTAGGTGGCGTACGCCATGTTCAATATGGTGCACGTCATCTGTTCCAAAATCAATAATTTCTAGTAGCTTCTAGACAGTTTATTTTTCATATTTCTAACTGTTAGCATGCTTATATGTTAAAATGTTTACTATTTCATATATTTTCTTTCTGTTTTAAACACACCAGCACACAACAGCACACTGTTTTGTTAAAATAATTCCCCTTTTGAGCCTCTGATTGACGAGCCCATTGTTCAATAGTGGCGCGCGCCATCTCGAGAGAGTTTACAAGTGGTGCACGCCATGACTAAATGGTGCGCGCTAGGTTCAAGGTGGCGCACGCCACCTTTGTTAAAAATCAGTGGCTTTCTAGTAGCATTTCTTGTATTTTTATTCTTTAACAGTATGTCGCATATGCATGCATGCACTGTTATGCTACCATCTTCCCTTTTGACATGCTTTAACTGTGAGTATGTATAGAAAGCCTTAGTTTTAGGTTATGATTTAATTTCTTATTTGCTTTTGTAATGTTCTCTCTTCAACCCCCTTTCTGTATGTGTTATTTTTGATAAATTTAAGATAAGAACAAATAGAACGGTTAAGTAGAGGCCGATCTTCGGATCGGGGTACCTAATACCTTTCTTTTTCGTACCCTAGCTCCCGAACCATTTACTCTGGTAAGGACGGATAAGTTTTCCTTAAAAGTCTTTTCTTTCTTAGTTTATCTAAAAACCATGTGGTGACTCCAAAAATTGTGCAGTCTTCAACAGAGATGCACATTTGAGGCAAAACCCCTCTTTCCTTTCTCTCCTCGTGGTTCGTTCCGCACACACCCCCTCATTTTGGGTAAGGAACAGAGGAAAGAGATGAAGGATGATAGAGAGAGTGGGTTCCCCGCACATGCCCAACAATCTGATGGTAGTCACAGTACCATCTATGGTTAAATCTGATTAGGAGTGGATCGGGAAGAAGCATTGGATCGATGTCCTTAAGATGCCCTTTCTCCATCAACCGCGTAAATAACACAGAGAGTGGTCCCCTCAGCTGAGTGAATACTCTCTGAAAAGGTCTGGATGGAAATGATGGTCTAGCCTACCCTGGCTGAGGGTTAACAAGGTTAACTTCCGTGACCCTCAGCATGTTATTGTGGGGCAATTTTTGGCTAGCTTAGTTGGTTAGATAGTTGTTCTAACTCTGATAAGGCCTCTGGGGTTTCTGCTGACTTGTGCTCGCTTCTGTTCTCTCAATCTCTCCCTTCTAAAAGTCATCCTCAATCTGGATTCCCGTATTAAACAGTTATTCGAAAGTCATGAGCGACTGAGTGATGAAGTACTTTCTAAATCGGGGTTACAAGTTCTTCAATATCGTCCAGACCTGTTCCTCTTCTGTAGGCCGGTTGATCCTCTTCGTTGGTTTACCCCTCCAGCCGGTCAGAAAGTCTACAAAAGTTTCTCGGATGTTCTATTTGGTGGTCTCTAACTCCCTCGCTCTTACATCTAGCTGGACATTATAGTTGTACTATTCGACAAATGCAGTAGCAATATCCTTCCAAGTTCTGGTTCTGGTGGCTTCTAACGTTAGAAACCATCGTTGAGCAACCCCTGGGAGGGACCTTTGGAATAGTTATGCTTTCAGCTGATTGCCAATGCCTATAGGAGATAAGGTACCGACATAAATCCGCAGCTGAATCCAGGAATCCTCAGTACCATCAAATTTTTCCATGTCCGACATCTTAAACTTGTTGGGCAGCTTAGCATCGTAAAAGAGCTAAAGACCTCCAATGTCAAGCATATACTCGTCTATCCCTCTGGCCTTCCTCAACACTTTTTCTAGCCTATCAATTTTATCAGAGAGCAGGGCCTCTCAAGCTAAAGCAGGATCTATTGTAGCAGCAGTAGGTAAAATAGTAGCGGGCAAAATAGCAGTAGGTAAAATAGCAGTAGGTCTGTCCCCTATAGGATATGCACCATATGGTAAAGCAGTCTATATTCAGGGAGCAACAAGTTTGCATCAAAAATTTTATCAGGGTTAATGTCTTCCCTGCCAGTGATTAGAGTGATAAATTTCTCAAAGGGAATATCAGGGTAGTTGTGTCTTTGTTTGGTATAGTCCAAAAGATGTGTAGAACTTGAGGTTCCAATAATTTTGTTTATCTGTTGGTCCCCAAACATAATGCCTTTTTCCTTGACTCAATTACTCAAAAATAGTCCTTCACTGCCTACTGTAGCATGCACATGGGCATATGATATTCTACAAAGGTCTGAGAATACTGTTCTTTTATGATAACAAAGGTGTACCATCCTAAATCAGTGAACCATTCCTTAAAGTGCATCTTTGTAAGGTTAAAAAATTAGAAATCAATACATCGTCCATCAAGGACTTGCCGAGTTTTGAATAGTTTTCATACCTTTCTTAGGTCTTTTGGTTCAGACAATGAACCTCAGCAGACGAGGGACTTTAACCCTTTTTACTCTTTTTCCTTCTTCCAGAGCTTTCACCTTGATCAGGTTGCTTCTGTTTAGATACGTTTGACCGATTTGAAGGATTCATGTAGAATCAAGTTGATAAGGCGATGTGAAGAAAAAAATCATGTCCGACGAAAGCTAGGGTTTATTATGAGGAGAATGGGATTCGCAGTGTTGTGTAGCATCAATATGCGGATTGTGACTGCAAGAAAGGGATTCCGAGAAGAGTTTTAGAGAATTGAGAGGAAAAAGAGGCATCGTGGATTGCCTCAAGAGAGAGAGGGAATACGTTTATGTTTTAAACGTTTGGGCCCCAACAAGAACATTGCTATGTTTATGTACCCATATGCTGAGTCGACTCATTGACAATTTGAGTCGACCAAATTGTATTTTTAAGGATTCATCAAAAATGAAACTACTTGAGTCGACTCATAATCCTTTGTGAGTCGACCCAATAGCGTCCAATGCTTAGGCCAACATAGTGTCTTGAGTTCACTCATACCGTTTGTGAGTCGACTCATGTGTAACAAAAATGAGAAATTTAAGGAAACATCCATGTTTTTCATGGATTTAACATACCAAACTCACCTTTAATGTAATTAAATTTTTCTTCATTTTAGTGTTTAGTAAATATATCTGCTAGTTGTTGTTCAGTATTTATAAATCTCAATGTAATATCTTCATTTTGCACATGATCTCTAATGAAGTGGTGTCTTATCTCTACGTGCTTAGTTCTTAAATATTGAATAGGATTCTTAGTTAAGCTAATGACACTTGTATTATCACATTTTTTTGAAATTTTATGATATTTTAAATTAAAGTCTTCTAGTTGTTGTTTCATATATAGTACTTGTGCACAACAACTTTCTACGGCTATGTATTCGGTTTCGGTGCTTGAGGTAGCTATTAAATTTTATTTGTTATAAACCACAAAATTAATGAATTTCTTAGGAAGTGGAATGATCAACTAGTAGTTTTATGGTCTAATCTACAATCTGCAAAGTCGACATCCGAATAACTTATTATTTCAAGAGATGTGTTCTTGGGATACCATAATCCTAGGTTTATTAATCCTACAAGTTATCTAAAGATTTTTTTAACAGCAATTAGATGTTATTCTTTTGGATCAGATTGATATCTAGCACATAGAAAAAAAAACTAAATATTATATCAGGACGACTAGCAGTTAAGTAAAAAAGACTACCAATCATACCTCGATACTTTTTACTATCAAATGATTTACATTTCTCGTCCTTGTCAATTTTTGTTGATGTACTCATAAGAGTTGTTTATGGCTTTGTGTCCTCTATTTCATACCATTTTAATAATTATTTTGTGTATTTGGCTTGATTTATGAATGTTCCATCCTTTATTTGCTTGATTTGAAGTTCAAGGAAGAAATTAAGCTCACCCATCATGCTCATTTCAAATTCTTTATGTATAGTCTTAGCAAACTCTTTGCACAAACTTTCATTAGTAGCTCCAAAAATGATATCATCAACAT
>JAUTBS010273158.1:0-11094 GCA_032361285.1 Aequorea victoria
GCCCGGCCCCGTGCACGTAATGTCGGGTGCTCGAAACCGGGTACCGCTATTCATTGGATTGCCCCAGATCCGACCTGTAGTCTACGGGCCCTGGGGCAAACATTGGGACCCTGGGTCTGTGTTAAAATTGGGCCCCTTCAATAATATTATATTGAGTCTATTTATTTAAGATTATGTTTGTTATTCGGGATTAGAGGGTTTGATTGTATTGCTAATTCGAATTATATTTTCATTTCATATTTGATTACTTAAAAGTTATTCTGATTATTAATTCGAGTGAAATTTCATATTTCACATGTGGGAGATAACTAAGTCCATAGGGGTGAAATATGGAGTCATCAGATTAAAGGGGTTATGAAATTAATTGCTAAATTACCTATTTATCTTTCCTATACTAATTAATATTATCAAACTAATTAATAATTCATAATTAACGTTATCAAACTAATAATTAATGTTATCAAACTAATCATTATTAAACTAACTTGATTATAAAAATTTAATCAATAATTTTGTATCTCTGAAAGTAAAAAAAAAATTAAAAAGAAATTTAAAGATAAAATGTCTCGATTTGAAACTTTCGAAATTATCGGGTCGCCTCTGATAGACGATGTAAGAAGTAAATTTAATACATTTGACACTAATTAGTCATAGTTTTATTTAGTGTTAATTATCACGGTGTCCTATTTCAGGTATTTGTTACCGATAGATCTTAAATTTTTTGTTGTATTTCATGAGGTCATTTTTTTAAATATTATCATTAATATAGATATTTTTTACCCTGAGTTTTTTTACGTTTTAGAATATATATAAATGTATATAGATATAAAGATATATACATATATGAAAACAGTTGAAAAAAATTATTCAGTTACCATTTGGAGTTTTGAAATTTTGAATCATTCTTCTTCGTTTTGGTTTCCCGATCGATCTTATTGCATCATCTCGGACATCTGATTAATCATTGTTGATTATTGTTGATGTACCATCTGATTGATAGAACATCATTTTTGTTCTTGACAATATAGATCATCTGGTTCATCATTTTGCTCATTCATTATCGACGAAAATTTTAAATACTGTGAGGATATAGATTTTTGATCATGTGATTGATCATTTGTTGTCTATCTACGGTGAGAATTTTAATTTTTTATACTTAAGTTGATTGTATGCATAATGAAGTGTTGCTATTTTTTTTTATTTCGGCATGGTTACATAAGCAAATCGTCGCTATTTCTACATTAGTTATAGAAAATGTGAATGTTTGACACAGAAAATGAGAATTTTGTTTGTATTTGATCGAAGACCAAAATTTTCATTTCAGCAGGCAATGAGATTATTAACATGATAAATGAGAATTTTGTTCTAACCGAAAATTCTCATTTTGGTCTTTCCAAAATGAGAAGTTTAGTCTAGACCAAAATAAGAATTTTAAACTAGACGAAAATGAGTATTTTAAGCTAGATCAAAATAAGAATTTTGTGATAAACCAAAATAAGAATTGTGAACTAGACCAAAATTCTCATTTTGGGAAGACCAAAATGAAAATTCGGCTCTCGGACAAAGGTCTTCATTTTATGCATTCTTATTCTGCCAGGACCAATATTCTCATTTAGTTATTTCCAAAATAAGATTTTTTGGTCTTGAAAAAATAGGAATGTTGATTTTCTCAAATTTTTCTTTATCTGTAAGTATTTTCATCCTTGTAAAAACAAAATTCTCATAGTCTTTTCATTTGATAGTAAAATTCTCATTTTCCTTATATCAAGAATTCTCATTACCTATAAACCTTCTCAGTTTTATTAGAACAAAATCCTCATTTTCATAGAAAATGAGAATTTTGCATATGGACTTAACTCTTCTCAAACATAAATGAGAATTTTGTATATAGATTGCTCATTTTGTAAATAAATTTACATCAACATCGTTCTAATTGTAATGTAATCATCATTATGCATCCTTATATCATTTATGTAGAATGTATGGACGTTTCATTGATTTTGCTATGCACGTATGTTGAGTATACTGTTGGGATAAGGTTATTAAAGAGTTGTACGTACGAATAGTTGATAAGCAAGTTGTGCTCTAAGTTTAATAGTATTAATTATGGGTCATTATCTTTGACGTACTCATTTACTGTGTACTCAAACTATATGTTGAATAATAACGAGGATTTACAGGTATTATTTGCATTGGTTTGTGGTAGTTGTATTGATCGCGTCGGTGTCATTATGAATAATGGTAAACCTAGTGGATATGGCAGTGGAGATGAATACAATTATTGTGGAGATGACAATAGGAGATTAGACAATGTAAAGAATGAATGACAGTTAGATGTTGAAAAAGGCAGTAATATATTATCTTCATTCTATGCACATCCAAAGAAATTTTTACTTTCTGCATCTTTGTCAAAAGGAATTAATGTTGTGGGGAAAATATTTTAAGGGGGAGCACGCGAATTTCATTCTATTTTGTGTAAGTATGCAATTGAGTGCGGTTTTGAATTTGTGTATGTGAAGAATGATAGCGTACGCGTGACTGCCAAATGTTTGCGTTGGGAATGAGGCTGTGGTTGGATGGTTCATGCTAGGGTACAAGCATGTACTGGTTTTTTTATCTTAAGAAGTTTGAGAACGTACACATGTGTGGTTCATTTGTTCGTACATCTAATAATTCTCGGTTGTCATCTAATTTAGTTGATAGTTTGATAGTTGAAGATGTTCGAAACAAACCTCTTAAACAGCCTATCGATGTGTTTCACGAATTTAAATCACAATATGGGTTGGACATTAGGTACCATCTAGCTTGGTCGAGGGTGGAGAAAGTGAGGGCTGAGATTTTTGAAGACTATTTGTTGTCATTCGACCAACTCTGGTGGTATATTGATGATGTAAATAATAGTAACATTGGTAGTTCGATAGTGCTTGAAACAGGTCCCGTGAGAGGGTATTTTCAGAAGTTATTTGTTACCTTTCATGCATCTGTCAATGGATTCAACCATTGTCGGCCGCTTTTGTTTTTGAATGGGACATTTTTAAAGGGCAGGGCTAAGGGTATTATGCTCTCTGCTAAAGCAAAGAATGGTAACCAAGGTACAAATTTATATATTGTCAAAAAATAAGAATTTTGTTCTACAAACAAATGAAAATTTTGGTTTACCTGTAAATGCGAATTTTAGAATTAAGGGAAATGAGTGTTTTGGTCAGTGGGATCATGGGGATTTTGATCTTTCAAAAAGTGAGAATGTTGGTCATCCACAAAATGGGAATTGTGGTATGGGGAAATGAAAAAGTTAGTTTACAGGCAAAAGAGAATTTTGGTTTACCGAAAATGAAAAGTTTGGTCTTAGAAAAAATGAGAAGTTTGGTCTGTAAAAATAACAAAAATTACATGAAAATAAGAATTTTGGTCTATCGAAATTCTCATTTTTTGGATAACCAAAATTTTCATTTTCATGTAACTTTCTCATTTGTTGCAATCATATCAGGGAATTTAATATTGAGATATTCTCACCTATATAACTCAAGGCAGTAATAGTGTAGTAATCCATTTTTGTTATGTCTGTTATAGCATTATTTCCTATTTGTTTCGCCATAGTTGACTCCAAGAATAGTGACAATTGGCTTTTGTTCGCGGAACAACTATCTAGAATTATGCAACGAAATAGGGTTATAACATTCTTGAGTGACTGCAATTCGGGGTTATTGGAAGTTGTATCTTTGCTTTTCTCATAAGCTTAGCACTGATATTGTTTGTTTCCTTTGAAGGGTAACTTGAGGCACCATTTACGAGAATTTCACAATTCTTTAAAGAAAAAGATGGTACACTAGTTTGTGAAGTGTGCTTGTGCCCCAACAAAATGATCATTCCACCATATGATGGATGATTTGAGGCGTGAGGGTGGTAATAAGGTGAAAGTTTTTCTTCAGGATCTTCCTTTCGAGCATTGGAGCAATGCGTATTTTGAGGGACGTCGGTACAATGAGATGAGTTCAAATGCGGCCGAGTCATTTAATAGTTGGATATGGAAGGAACGTCATCTGCCGATTATGAATATGGTTGACAGCATAAGGGTGAAGTTGATAAACCAAATGACTACAAGGAGGGCAGCTGCAACCAACTGGTCAGTAACTGTATGCCCGGTCATTGACAAGGATTTGTACACTGGCTTCAACGAATCTAGGCCATAGGTTGTCAGCGCTTCGGGGGTTGATGTATTCGAGGTTCATTCACACCCATCGATTTTAGTCGATTTGGCTAGACGTACTTGTTCTTGCTGCTAGTGGAAATTGAACGGGTTCCCTTGTTCACGTTCAGTTGGGGTTATAAAGAAGAGCGGGAATAACTTGAACGTATATTGACCTGTATTACCTTATCGACAGCTTTCGTGGCTCTTATGCTTGGTCTATTTACCCTATTCCTACTATATGAAAAACTGACAGTGATCTAGTTGTTGATCGTATTCTTCATTCAATGTCTAAAAAATAGCTTGGAAGGCTAAAGAAGAAGATGATACATTCACAGAGAGAGAAAGTTAAGAAGATAAGGTGTTGTAGGTGTGAAAAAAGTGAAGATCATAATAGAAAATCTTGTAAGGAGACTATTTGAATAACATTTTGTATGGTGAAATAATTTTTTTTGTGTTCATTGTTTATATATGTGGTATAAGTTCAGTGAATGATAATTTTGTACAGCAATGAGAATTTTGATCTAAAGCAAAATGACAATATTTACAAAAAATAAAAATTTTGGCATAAGAAATGAGATTTTTGGTCTTCAAAAATGAGAATTTTGGACTTGAAAAAATGAGAATATTTGTCCTTGAAAAAATTAATTTTGGACTTCGAGAAAATGAGAATTTTTATTTTTGAGAAAATTAGAATTTTGGTATTCGTGAAAATGAGAGCTTTGGCCAAGCCAAAAAATAATAATTTTGGTCTCGAAAAAAATGAGAATTTTAGTATAAGAAATTAGAGTTTTGGTTTTTGAAAATGAGAATTTTGGGTCTTGGAAAAAATGAGAATATTAGTCTTTGAAAAAATTAGTTATGGTTTTCGAGAAAATGAGAATTTTGGTCTTCGTGAAAATGAGAGCTTTGGTCTCGCTAAAAAATAAGAATTTTGGTCTCGACAAAAATGAGAATTTTCATGTAAACCAAAATCAAAATTTTTGAAAAGTTAATTTATCCAAAATGAGAATTTTAATCTACAGAAATTGAGAATTTTACTCTTAATAAAAATTGAATTTTGATATGGTAAACTGAGAATTGTAGTCTTCTCAAAAAATAAGAATTTTGGTATTCAAAGAAATGAGAAGTTTGGTGTTAGGAAAAATGAGAATTTTAGTTTACCCAGAAATGAGACTTTTGGTCTACAGGAAATGATAATTTTGGTCCATGTAAAAATGAGAATTTTAGTCTAAGTCAAAATCAAATTTGTAGAGAAAATGAGAATTTTGGGCTAAGAAAATGAGAATTTTACACAACATAAGACTTATACACTGAAAATGAGAATTTTATATTGAGTTCTCATTACTTAAAACAAACTACATGTCATAAACAAGTGTATTTTATACATATCATTAAAATTCTATAAGTCATCAATATCAGTTAGTTTTTCATAATGGTCTATTGAGCCTTCTGGCTTGTTGGGGTCTGTAATATCTGGCTTCCATGTCCTTATTCTGTCGTTCAGAAAAGCATGAATGATGTCTTCCATTAGCTTTATGCATTTATCTTTCGATAATACGGTCTCACACTCTCATTTTTCACAAATTATCACATTATGTAGCAGACAATTACTCCACAATTCAACCTTCACAATACGATAGTGGTAGTAAGTAGTTGTTAGTAGGCATGTATATTCTTTAAAATATAAATAATTAGACTATTTTATACATACGAGCCCGATTCTTGCTGTGGACTATGGGGCACTGAAACCACCTTTTGGTTAAGGATTTCGGGATCGAAATCCTCTATGAGCTTCTCCTTAAAGAGCTGATCGAGATAATTTTTCTGTGGAGTAAAAATTATATTTTGTAATGGTCAGATATGTATGAAAATAAGTGTGAAATATAATAAAATTTATAGACTGAATGAACAGCTCACTAAAGTCTGTGCCATTGCAAGATGTGAATCCTGACCACGGGGCTTTAAGGAGTTATAATGACTCCATAATCCTGTCTCTGTATTGTATATCACTATTGTCCAATGGTTCGAATTGTGGAGAGGAATAGTAAATTTCAGTCCATCCTTGCTTCGCGCATTGGATTTTCAAGAGTTTTAGTTCTTACATCTCTACTTTTTCCGTGGATCATTTGCCATTGAAGAGGGGTTACACGTCAGCTGCAAATAAATTATCTGTTAAAGTTTATTGACGATTTTATTTTTTGTGTCTTGCCAATGTCAGACTTGAAAAGATGTATGTTCTGTCGATCAACTCTTGTTTTTGTTCAAAAGCTAACACCGTAGCCTCATCTTGTTCTTTGCTGGGTATTTCAGCATAAACATATATTACCTGGTATTGTCATAACAAAAGACTAAGGTTAGAAGGATACTTACTATACCAAATTTCTCATTTCGGTCTTATGAAAATGAGAATTTCGGTCTAAGCCAAAATGAGAATTTTCTAATCGAAATGAGAATTTTTTGCTATAAGACGATTAGAAGTTTTACAGACAATGAGAATTTTGGTCTATGGAAAAATGAGAATTTTAGCTAATGAAAAAAAATGAGAATTTTGGTGTAAGAATAAATGAGAATTTTGGTGTAGTAGTGAATAATTTATCATTATACCAGTACCCATAATTTTACTTACGGCATTGCTTATTTCACCCTCTGTTATTAGCAATTTGATATCTTCAACAAAAACGCAATTCAAGTCCTGGCTCCCCGACCACACGCATGCACGGTACAACATTTGAATAGTCAGTTTCCCTAGTAATTATGTTTATTAACATTTATGAAAATGTAAAAACATACCCATATCTTTCCTTCCTCCATGTGGTTGCAATTTTTCTCTGATCTTGTTCTGGTAATTGTGCGTAGACAGGCCTCCTCTGTGCTAATGAGAGTGGTTTGAGTTTTCTTTCAATTTTTGGAAGTTCGACGTGTCTCAACATCTACCACCAGAGGTGCTGTAGCAGTTTGTTCCCCTTTCTTATTTTTTTTCCTTTCCCCTTGCTGTAGTGGTAGTCTGGCAATTTTTTCTTCTTCCTACTCTTTGTCTTGATCTTTTTGATCATAGAATTTGATAATTTCGGTCGATCACTCTAAGCTTTGACTGTCTGGGTTATTGCATGTACTTCTATTTCTTCTAGTTTTTCTCTCAAACTTGACGCTTCCTGTGAGGATCCTGCCCCCTTTTTTGTATTCCTTTTTTATTTCCCCGTCCCCCACTCAAACAAGGAGTGTATGCGGAACAAACCACGAGGAGAAAAAGGAAAGAGGGATTTTCCCCCAAATGCGTCCGTGTTAAAGGACGCACGATTTTGGAGTCGCCACTTGATTTTCGGACAAACCAATAAACAAAGAACGTTCAAGGTAAACTAGTCCATCTTTACCAGAGTAAATGGTTCGGGAGCTAGGGTACAAAAGGGGAAGGTGTTAGGCACCCCTCTCACCCGATCCGAAGATCGGCCTCTACTTAAACGTTCTGTTTTATTCTTGTCTTAAATTTATCAAAAGTAACATATACAAAAAAGAGATTAAAGAGAGAACATTAAAAAAAGAAAATAATTAAACAAAATCTAACCTAAAACTAAAGCTTTCTACGCATGCTTACACTTAAGGTACATCAAAAGGAGAGATGGCAGCATATCAGTGCATTCATGCATATAAGACATACTGTTAAAGCATAAAATCGCAGAAAAAATTACTGGAAAGCCATTGATTTTTGACAGAGGTGGCATGCGCCACCTCCAACCTGGCGCGCGCCACTGGTTATGGCGTGCGCCACTTTTGGGTCCTCTAGGGATGGCGTGCGTCACTGTGGATCAGTGGGCTCGTCATTCAGAGGCCCAAAATGGCTACTGTTTTTAGAAAATAGTGTATTTTTGTGTGTGATTGCCTTTAAAACAGAAAGAAAAATACAAGACAAAGGGCACTTCAACAAAAAATTCTAACGCGTATAAAATATGCAGAAAATACTAACAGAAAGGCTACTAGAAGCCACTGGTCTTGAAACAGAGGTGGCGCCCGCCACCTCATGACCTGGCGCGCGACATAGGGACATGGCGTGCGCCACTTGGGGACCCCTGAAGGTGGCACGCATCACTATGGATCAGTGAGCTCGACACCGGGAGGTTCCAAAGAGGCTACTATTTTCAAGGAAAATAATGTGCTCGGGTGTATGCGTTTTTTTATTATGGAGAAACAGAAGAAAGGGAGACTTTACATGCGATTCTTAAAATTAAAAAAAAAAACTAAGAGACGAAAAATAAGCTAATATGCGATTCTAATAAAAGAAACATGCTTAGACAAAATAATAAGAAAAATAAGAAAGAAACCCGAGAGAAGGAGGCCAACGGCCTCTCCCCCCCTTTTTACCAAAAAAGAGAAGTTTAAGAGAGAGAAGTATACATGATGGAAAAAAAATGAGAAAATGGAACCTACCGTATATCCCATGAGCTAAGTGAAGTTTCGAGCCTTCTGAGTCCTTCCAATGCAAAGGAGTTTGAATTTGGGATAGTTTTAGTGATGTTTTGGGATTAGCTTAAGCTTAGTTTATTAATTGGGCAAGGGTTCCCATAAAAAAATTAGTCGAGAGTCGGGATGAGGTTTCAATTCTGTAGAGGTTTGGCTCTCTTTAGAATTATGGATCATATCGTTTTTGAGGTGAGAAGGGGTCCTATTTATAGAAATTTGGGTGAGGAGCTGACTTGGTGCCGAAGTCTCATCTCAAGGTGGTGTCCGCTATGTGAAAGACGGTGTGCGCCACTTTGAGGTGGCGCACGCCAGGGGTAAAATTGGTTTTAGGGTCCGATAAGGTGTTGGGATGTGGTATGAAAAGGTTGTGGCTCGACGCTAAGGACTCGAGTTTTGAGGTGGCATGGTCGGGTTTGGAAGGAAGTGGCGTGCACCACTTAGAGGTGGCGCAGCACTGGGTGGTTGCACCAAGGGGTATTTTTGGTATTTTTGAGTGTTATTGATTGTTTTAGGGTATTTTGGGATGCATTGAAAGTACTCATCGGACTCTCGGACTCGTATAGAAGTTCCTTCGGTGCGACTGATGTACATTTCATCATCAGAAGAAGTTGGTGGGAACTGGTCGATGTTCGATTTAGTCAAAATTGGGGTGTCTACAGTTGTCTCTCTTTGACAAAACTCTCATCGTATTACGTGGGTGAGTGAATGTCAAAGAATCATAGATAATCCCTTTTGATTAAACTGTTCATCAGGCAAAACAAAAAGGACAAACAAAACAAAATAGAAAATAACCAGCAAAAGAAAGGCTATCATTTTAAGGTCATGAGTGTACCGCGTGCCTCAGTTTATAGTCGTGCTGGACTGCGAGCAACAGTTTAAGGTCGTGTAGGACCGAGTTTAGACAAACGTCTTCACGTTTTTCTAGGGATTTTTAATTAATTCAGACTTAGATTATGTATCAATGCTTTTTGAGTTGGGTGGACTTCCGATCATTCCGACCAACTTGGGTTATGTTGCACGCTTTCTAATAAGGGAGTTAATGATTTCTGTCCCTAGGCAAATATTTTTACACTTTTCTAAAGGAATATTTTTTATTTTGTTTTGATTAATTGAAACTTAGGTTGCGTATTAACACTTCCTGAGTTGGGTAGGCTTTTAGTCGTCCCGACCAACTTAGGTTACGTCTCGCACTTCCCAGGATAGGTAGGATTTTGATCGTCCCGGCCATCCTAGGTTGTGTTGCACACTACCCGGGAGCAAATTAATGATCTTTTGTCCCTGGATTAACGTTTTCATGCTTTTCTAAGTTGTTGTTGTTTTTGTTTTTTTTTATTTTTCATTAATTGAAACTTGGGTTGCGTATCAACGCTTCCTGAGTTGGGTAGGTTTTCAATCGTCCCGACCAACATAGGTTACATCTCGCACTTCCTGGGATGGGTAGGCTTTCGATCGTCCCGACCATCCTATGTTGTGTTGCACACTGCCCGAGAGTAAATTAATGATCTTTTGTACCTAGATTAATGTTTTTACGCTTTTCTAGGGGATTTGTTCTGATTAATTGAAACTTGGGTTGTGTATTAACGCTTTTCAAGTTGGCTAGACTTTCGATAGTCCCGACCATCTTAGGTTGTATTTCAACACTTTCCGAGAGGGAATTAATACTCTTTGTCCTTAAATAAATATTTTCACATTTTTCTAAGGGAGTTTTTATTTGGTTTTAATTAATTCAAAACTTGGGTTGCGTATCAACGCTCCCCGAGTTGGCTAGACTTTCAATTGTCCCGACCAACCTAGGTTGTATTTTAATTCTTCTCGAGAGGAAATTAATGCCCTTTGTCCCTAGATAAATATTTTTACGTTTTTCTAGGGAAATTTTTTATTTTATTTTGATTAATTCAAAACTTAGGTTGCGTATCAACGCTTCCCGAGTTGGCTAGGCTTTCGATTGTCCCAGCCAACTTAGGTTGTATTTCAACGCTTCTCGAGATGGAATTAATATTCTTTGTCCCTAGATAAACGCTTTCACATTTTTCTAGGAATTTTTTTTATTTTGTTTTGATTAATTCAAAACTTGAGTTACGTATCAACGCTTCTCGGGAGGGAATTCATACTCTTTGTCCCTAGATAAATGTTTTCACATTTTTCTAGAGAAATTTTTTTATTTTATTTTGATTAATTCAAAACTTGGGTTGCGTATCAACGCTTCCCGAGTTGGCTAGGTTTTCGATCGTCCCGACCAACTTTGGTTATATTTCAATGCTTTCCGAGGGAGAATTAATACTCTTTGACCCTAGATTAACGTTTTTACATTTTTCTAGGAGAATTTTTTTATTTAGTTTTGATTAATGCAAAACTTGGGTTCCGTATCAACAATTTTTCATTTGGTTAGACTTTAGATCGTCCCGACCAGCTTATGTTGTATTTCAACACTTATCGAGAGTGAATTAATA
>JAUTBS010273269.1:0-11093 GCA_032361285.1 Aequorea victoria
AAGCAATATTCAATTGTTAAAACTAAAGGGAAGACTCAAGCGGTAAGAAAGCAGCCGAAAGGCAAGTATTTTTTTGTCATCAACTAGGACATTGGAAGAAGTATTGTCCGGTCTTCTTAGCAAAACACGGTAATGGACAAGGTAACAATTCTTTATTCACTGTTCAAACATATTTTGTAATGTAATCTACGGGAACCCGGTATGTAGATTTAGGATCCACTAATCATGTTTGTAATTTTTCGCAAGGGTTTCAGGTAACAGGCAACTCAGTGATGGAGAGAGATTTTTGTTCATGAGTAACTCGAATAAAGCAGGAGTAAGAACTTTTGTTCTTATTTTTGTGGAATTAGGTGAATAATATTGGAAGATTGTTTTATGTACTTTCCATTCGAATAAATTTATTTTCTATTTTGAAATTGGTTTTGAATGAATATTCGATCAATTTTAATAAATTTTTTTCTATTAAACTTGACAGTTCTTATATCTGTTTTGGTACATTGGTGTACAATCTGTATATTATCAAATTTATTTTATCGGGATTGCTTAATACTGAATTGAATAATTTTAATAGAAATCATTTAAAAAGAAGGAATCAAATTCTTTTGAACATGATTAGGTCCATGATGAGTTATTTGAATATGCTAGATTCGTTTTGGGATTTATCATTACAGACAGTAACATGTTTGTTAAACCTAGTTCCATCTAAGTTAGTTCCTTCAACTCCTACAGAATTGTGGAATGGGAGCAAGCCCAGTTTGGAGCATGTTCGGATTTGAGATTGTCCAGCACACGTGCTGAAAAAGAAATGAGGAAAGTTGAAATCTAGGATAGATGTATCTCTTTATGGGCTACCCTAAAGGCACCAATGAAGGTTTATTTTATGATCCTAAGGGCTACCCTAAAGACACCAAGCTACAAAGATCCATTTATGGACTTAAGCAAGTATCCAGGTCTTGGAACATCCGGTTTGATGAAGCAATCAAATCTTTTAATTTTTATCAATGTCCAGATGAAGCTTGTGTGTGCAAAAAAATTAACGAAAGCGTGGTGACATTTTTTGTACTTTATGTGGATGATATATTTTTTATCGGTAACGATGTGGGAGTATTGTCTATCATAAATGTGTGGTTATCAAGACAATTCGATATGAAGGACTTAGGAGAAGTCAGTCACATCATTGGGATCAAGCTTATGCGAGATCGGGTAAAAGGATTTTAGGTTTATCCCAAGCACTTTGTATCGATAATGTTCTCGCTAGATTTAGCATGCAGGGTTCTAAGAAATGATTTCTTTCCTTCAGACATGGAATCAGTCTATCTAAGGATTAGTGTTTTAAAATACGTGATCAGATATAAATGATGAAAGGTATTTCCTATGCTTCGGCAGTCGGCAGCCCCATGTATGCCATGCTATGTGCTAGACCTGATATCTGTTTTTGTCGTTGGCATGGGTAGCAAATTTTAGTCTAATCCAGACAAAAAATATTAGACAGCGGTAAAACACATTCTCAAGTATCTGAAAAAAATTGGAGATTATGTATTGGTTTATTAGGCCGAGTTTCTTGTACCTACTGGGTACAATGACTTAGTTTTTCAGTCGGATAGAGAATTCAATAAGTATCACCTGATTCGAGAGATCAATCAGATAGGTGATGTGGTTGTGACAAAAAATGCATCAGTAGATAATCTGACAGATCATTTACAAAGAGCTTAACGACTAAGACTTTCAACAGTCGCGTAGAAGGTTTAGGTTTGAGATGTATAGTCACGTGACTTTACTAAAAAGTGAGAGATTGTTGGAATTTTTATTTAAAATCAATGTCAGATATTTTATATTATTTTTTTAATAATATAATGAATTATTTCAGTTCATTTATATCTGTGTTTGTGAAAAATACATTTAATTATTTATAATTGACATGCAAAATATCGGTAATTATACATAGTAAGAATTCTAGTAAGTAGAGCTTGACTTACTTACAGAAGATCAGAAATACAGCTATTGTATAATTATTTTTATTCACAGCCTAGATAGAGTTGACATCCTATTGGTATAGCTGCGACTCAGTGATTTATCTTAATCACATGAATCTATTCGATAATTCAAGAGAGATTGTGTTCGGTACACCAAGAATGTATGAAACAGGACCAAAGGTAAAATTAAAATTCATATACTGACATGATTGGACCTATACAATTTTACGATTTGCTCGATAGCTTATAGATTCTTAATCCCGATAAATATTGAATGATGACGTATTTTAATATTTTATTACTTTGAATTACTTTCGAGCGAGATTCAATCTTATTATTTCAATAGACTCTGTAGTTTGGGTAATAAATATTAAAATATGATTAATGTTATATTTGAGAGGAATTCGTGTCCAGAATAATTCTGAATTGTAATACTACCTTAATAAATTCATAAGTTTTGTTACTACCAGTAAACATGATCAGTGGATTATTAATTTAATTCGGTAGTATATCAAATAAGATAAATATGGTAATCAAGAATTATAGATGTTATTAAAATTAAATTTCACTAAGAGGGTATTGAAAACTTAATACGAAGAATCATATTATTTACTATATAACTCGGTAAATAAGGACTCTTATCGTAATAATCTTAGATAATTAAATTGGAGTATAGTTGTAATTATTTAATAGAATTAATTAAAACTAAAATATTTAGAAATATATCAGGGGTACTGATATAACATTTCTTAATTCTTTTGAAAGTCAATTTAATTATTATTCTTGAGTCCCCAGTGTAGTTCATAATTGCAGATTAGGTCTCTCTCCTCACTTAACCTAATATATAAATATGGGGCTTAGACTCATATTTTTCAGAATTAGGGTTAAGATTTTTGAGAGATTAAAAATTGAGAGAGGCGACGGCCAATTTTGGTGACCACCCACCAGATCTCTACTGATCGGGCAATCGGATCATACACTGGAAGATCAAATGTTGCAGTACTGATTCAAACCTACCAAAATCAGAAGGTATTTTTTTTAAAACTCTGGGTACTCAATAAATTAATCTGTATTAATGATCTAATCTAAGATCTGTAGACGATTTTCTGCAATAATTCAACACTAACATAGACAACCCTTGAATTTAAGGTTTGACTCAATACTTGTTAACCTTTTCCTTCCTTTTAAGTCAAATTTACTATCAAGAGAGTTAAAATAATAAACTCGAGAGTTGAGACCGCTCCCTTGAAGTGTTTAGATTTTTCACCATGCATTCTAAAAGAATCTCAATGTTTGTTTGATCTATTAAAAAAGTACAAAGATTTTGAACTTGTAACCTATTCTTGCCCGGTGTCCTTCACTCGTAAACCCTCGCAACGATTGTAAAGGATTGTACCGTTGAAGTTACACCTCAATTTATCAGGAAACTTTTGAAGGAACTGGAAAAGGAAGGCTCCATGTTGGGGAGCTAATCTTGAATGGAATACCAAAAAAAGAAAAAAGCTCGCTAGATTGAAAACCCATAAGGGCGACTTAGGAAAAAGTTAGAGCATAAAAAAAAATTAGAGACATATTCCTAGCCTTGTAATTGAGTGCACATCGAAGAAGTCGGGAGACGACATCACCTAAAAAAGTAGTCTGCCTTAATCTTATATGATCCTCATGTCTAAGTTGTGTGATTCAAAGTGGAGAAAGACCATCATTTCTTCTATAATTTTTTCAAAAATAATTATCCATTGCAAACCCTTTTCTGCCTTTGAGTTTTTATTTTTAAAACCCATTAGACAGCCATCCCCCACATTGGGGACGAGAAAGATAGAGAAATATGAAAAAATGAGCAAAAAAATGTTTATTAACAACAAAAAAAGTTTCTAGTCCACAAATAAAAGAGGTGAAATTCAAAGTACAAATCAAACAATACAAAGTGGGATGATGAAGTTAGTCAAAAGCAAGAAAGAAGAAGAAAAGAAAAAAGATGGAGTACGAGAATGAAAGATGGCCGCTCACATGAAGAACCTAAATGTGATCTTATTTGAGCCTTAACTCCCTTTTATTTCTTAACCCCAAATCCTGTCCTATGTTATAGTTCAAATAAAAGTCTTTTTCGATTGAATACTGTGGCATTGACATAAGAATCTGTAACTTGAGTGCACGATTGACCTCGTGACCAGGGGCACAAGATATTCTTAGTTTGAATTTTGGACATATATATGTTCATACATATGTGACTTGAGTTTATGATTGACATCCTAAATAGTCCCGTGACTAGGAATATAACCATGTTACTGTAGGGGTGATTCTTGTTACTGTGTGATTGGAGTAGCATATTTGAGTCTCCTTTCTTTATGAGACTAGGGGCATACACCATTTGAAGAATGATCGAAGCAAGGGGTATGAACCAAGACACAAATTCTAGTGACCTATCAAGAGTTGTTCAACAAAGGTCATGCACTATTTTGAAGCAAGGGGCCTGGCGATATGTGATATATCAAGGGCATTAAATTCCTAATAACTCAGTAAAGTCTTATTGTTCTTTCACGATAGCTAAACAACAATGAGTGAATTTCATTAGACATGTGTGCAAAAATTATGATCACAAGAGAAAAAATTATCAACACTTGAATTTATCATGACAACTCTCGGTAATAGTGAAATAAGACTCTTTTCAATTCTCAACAATTTCATAAACCTCCCAAATCATTCGACATCCTGTGAAGATATGAGAAAATAAACAGAAATAATGTGTTTTTTTTTGTATATTTTAATGATGGTTTTTTGTGTGTCATCAAAGTCAGTCAACCGTTTTCAAAACATTTAACAGATCTTTGAAAATATTGATAGTCTTATGGATATATATTATCATTTTAAGATTTTCAAAAGCATCTATAATTAGAAGAGCGAATTGGATTAAGCATCATCATCATCAGAGTTACCAAGTGGACAAATTAGGAAAACGCAATCTGAGCAAGAATTAACCGAATTTATTGCACCGTATGACAACGAACAAATCATTTATAGCTTGACGCTGGGTATCTACTCATGAATAATATTTTTTGTATATTCTTAACTTTTTCTCAGGACAGAAGTTTCCACATCTCTACCTGGAAGTTACCACATCAGGATAGAAACTTACACCTCTCCTAGGAAGTTGCCACCGTGGGATAGAAATTCCCACCTCTCGGCATAGAAGTTGGCACCTTCTCTTAGCATTGAAACTGCCAACCCTCAAGATAGAAGTTCCCACTGCATTACTGGAAAGACTGAGATCGTATGTACAGCTTTTATGGATGGTGTGAGGAACTCTCTCGAAAAACACACTGCCCTCCTCTTTAAAAAAAATATATAATAGGTTTAAAATGCTCTCAATTTTAAGGTTTTTAAAAGAAAACGGGAGTTTTATATTTTTTTAAAAAGAGAATCCCCAAATGCGTCCGTGTTAAATGCTGCACAATTGGAGCCACCACTTGATTTTTAATAATAAACCAAGAAAATAGAAAATTTAAGATACTAGTCTGTCATTACTAGGGATAATGATTTGGGAGCTAGAGTACGAGAAAGAAAATTATTAGGCACCCCTTACACCCGACCAAAAGATCGGCCTATCTTAACCACTTCTTAGTTTTTGTCTTAAGTATTCAAAAGAAATATATACAGAATAGAGGTTGAAAAGAGATCAAACAAAATCAAATAATTAAACAAAACCTAATCTATAACTAAAAGTTTTTCTAAGCATGCTTACACTTAATTACATGTCGAAAAGGGGAGATGGCATCATAACAAAATGCTTTTGCAGAAATAAAATGAACACTTAGGCATACTATTACTGTAAAAATATGCAGAACCCTACTTGAAAGCTACTGGATTTTGAAGAGGTGGCGCACGCCACCTATAAACCTGGCGCACGTCACTTGACATGGCGCACTCCATCTCTGAACTCTCTGAAAATGCCATGCATCACTATGGCAGAGTGAGCTCGACACTTTGAGGACCAAAATGGGCTATTATTTTAAGAAAAATAGTGTGTTCGTGTGCAAAAGTGTTTTATATTTTAAAGAAAACATGAAATATGACATTTTACATAGTAAGTTTCAACACATAGTCTAAAGCTCGTGTTTCATGCATCTTTGTATCAGACACATATATATAAAAAGCTAATAACTACTACGACATGATTTCCTAAGATAGAAAGAAAAGATATTAGATATAAATAAAAATAGAATCGGAGAGAATGTGGCCAACGACCTCTTTCTCCTCTTCATTGATAAAAACTAAACAAAAGACGATGACCTATCAAAAATTGTAGTCAAAGAGAGAGTTTCGGGCGGAGGCACGGGTGCTATCTGGTAGTTTGCTCAACCGCGATGGGTCTTATCCCAGGGAATTTTTCGTACAGCCTCGAGTCATTGGAACTTGGCCGGTATAGGAGAATTCGGGTAAGGTATTGGTTTGTGTTTTCATAAGGTATAGGTGTTGGTATTGTTTCAATTCAATTATTAAAACTCATTACTCTTGGATCCATTAATTCATTACTGATTACTCTGATTGATTTTTGATTACCCACGAAAGGCTAGGGTAGGAGTTCTATTTATAGAGGTTCAGACGAGGAAGCTAACCAATGTGGCACGTGACAACTTGGACATGGCGCGCGCCAGGGTACATATGGCGTGCGCTGGGTTGAACCAATGCGCACCCCATTGGGGTAGGTCATAAAAAAGATAGCATTCATCACTGAGGTGGCTCATACCTAGTTTTGGTAAATATAGTGTGCGCCACTTAAAGTTGTCGCGCACTTGGTTTAGGAAAAGGTAGCGTACGCCACTTGAAGGTGGCGTGCGCCTAATTCAAAAAGGTGGGGCAAGGTTGTTTTTGGTATTTTAGTATTTTTGATACTTTTGGGATTTTTGGGCGCATTGGGGTATTCCTTGGACTCTCGAATTTGTACGGAGTCTCTTTCAACGCAATTTATGCATATAATCATCATCGAAAACAAATCAAATAAGCCTAATGCGGGTTAGTCAAAATTAAGGTGTCTACAATTATTTCTCTTTGACAGAACTCTCACTGCAACGCGTGTGGTGAGTGAAAGTCAAAGCTCATAGACAGTCCCTTTTGACTAAGCCATTCTTAGGCTAGAAAAGCAAAACAAAACAAGCAATACATGGTCGTACTTGAGTTACATCAAGCTGCCTACATACCGTATTTGAAAGGATCAGACCAGCGTAGTTATTGGGACAATGCAAACAAAGCAAAGAAAACAAAGGTTTAGAAACCTAGTGGTTACCCCACAAAACTATGCAAAAACATTTTAAGGTCACGAGGACCAAAAACAAAAACAAGCCAGTTTAAGATCGTGAAGGACTGCCTATTTATTCTACTTAAGGTCGCGCGGGACCAAGCATGTAATTCTTTTTAAGGTCGCGCAGGATCGAGCTGTTGTTTGGTTTAGGGTCATGACCGGATTGATTTACTCAATTTTAGGTCATGAGACAGACCAATTTATTCAGTTTTAAGTCATGAGACAAACCCAATTACTTAGCTTTAGGTCGTGACATAGACCAATTTGTTAAATTTAAGGTTTCAATCGGACCAATTTGGTGAATTTCAGGTCCCGACCCGATTGATTCGGTCAATCTAAGGTCCTGACCGGACCGATTCGGTCAATCTAAGGTCCCGATCAGACCATTTTGGTCAATTTAAAGTCCCAATCGGACCAATTTGGTTAATTTAAGATTCTGACCGGATCAATTTACTCAGTTTTAGGTTATAAGACAAACCCAATTACTCAATTTTTGGTCATGAGATGGACCTAGCTACTCAGTTTTAGGTCGTGAGATGGACCCAACTACTCAATTTTAGGCTGTGAGATGGACCCAACTACTCAAATTTGCACGACACCTAGTCGTTGGTCTACCTGGTGCTGCTTTGGAGAGAGGTGGCACGCGATAGGTTGACCTGGCATTCCTTTAGGAGGGAAGTGGCGCGCACGATGTTGACATGGTGCTCCCGCAAAACAAGGTGGTGTGCGCTATGTTCTAGGTGGAAACTGAAGAGTCGCCTGGTTTCGGTTAAGTTCGCGATGGTCTTAGACGGTCGCCAAACTGTTTCTTCTCGAATCCCTTGTCTCTCTGCCATTCTCTCAACTCTCTCATCTTTTTTAAACTCCGATGGCATCTGACGATGACAAGAGCATCAGTGGCGCGAGCCACGAGAAAAATGGCATGGGTCATAAGAAGGACTCGGCTATGACGATCCTAGCGGCAGCAGCCCCGATCGGAGACACAATGAACCCCACACGGACCTCCGCGAATGATGACATGTTCTTCGAGCACCTGAGCTCTTTTATAGGGCTCAGTGACGCTCATTCTAGTCCCTCACATCATCTCGAGGCATCTGAGACTCCCTCCTATGCCGGAGACGATCCTCTTGCCGCAGCCGAGACCCTTCGAGTCATAGAGGGGGGCGAGCCTTCAGGCCACCACACTGTCGATGAGCCGACAGTCGACAACCTGCACACCCTAAATCCCTTCCGCGAGGTTCTGGCGGCAAATATGCCGGTGAATTTCGACCCGACTAGGTACGACCCTCCTGCGCATTTCTTGGAGGTGCATAGGGTGATCAGTTCTTTCTTCGACGATAGCACCGTGGACCCGACGCTACTACTTCGGACACTAGGGACTCACATTTTGGCGACGAATTATATAGTACGCCTTCTTTCTTTCCTTTTCTTTTTTGTTTACTTTAAAATTTTAAACCCAACTTTTGCATGTCAAAACATAAAAAACAATATGAACTTAGATGTATGCACAGGGTAGGACCGAAGTGTTAGATGGATGATATTCTAAACAAATCACAAAACAACTTGAACCCTTAAAATAAAACAGACCAGGACTTAGGACTTTGTAGTTAGGCTTGAACAATGCACGTGTTTTTTTTTTTAAATGTATATATGCATATATTTTTTTTCCTCCTTTGTGTTACGTGTCAACACTTCTCGACCTGAAAATTTTATTTTTGTCTCTAGATAAATATTTTTATACTTTTTTAGGAAATCTTTTTTTTTTAATCTGAAATTAGGTTGTGTCGTAACATTTTTTGAGGTGGATGAGTTTTCCTTCGTTCCACCCTACTTAGGTCGTGTTTCAACTCTTCCTAAGAAAGAATTTTTATTTTTAACCAACTTGAGTTGCGTGTCAACACTTTCTGAGGTGGGCAAACTTTCTTTCGTCTCACCCAACATAGGTCGTGATCTGTACTTTTCGAGATGGAAAATTATCTTTTTGTTCAGAAATAAACATTTTCACGCTCTTCTAGGAGAATTTTTTATTTTAATCCCAACTTAGGTTGCGTCTTAACGCTTTTCGAGATAGGTAAACTTTCCTTCGTCTCGCCCAACTTAGGTCGTGTTTTAACTATTCCGAAGATATAATTTTTATTTTTAACCAAGTTGGGTTGCGTGTCAACGCTTCCCGAGGTGGACAAGCTTTTTTTCGTCTCACCTAACTTAGGTCGTGATCTACAATTTTTGAGATGGAAAATTATCTTTTTGTCCCTAGATAAACGTGTTGACCCAAGGGTGATTCAATCATATCCTATCTTCGATTTTAACTTATAACAACAATTGATTTGATATTTACTAATGTTTGATTGTGCAGTAACTTAATATTTTTAGGATTTAAAAGTACTAAAATCAAAATAAAAAGATGCTTGCATCAGACTTTTGGAGAGCTCACACAACAGTTTTAATGTTGGTTGAGTCGACACCTTTGTCATAAGTGTCGACCCCCAAGACTTTCCAGAGAACACCTAACTTCTTGCTTTATTGAAAACACAAGGAAGTGTCGACACCAATGGATCAAGTGTCGACCCCTGAGTGTTCCAATGAGCACCACTATTTCTGGAATAAAAAAATGTGAAGGAAGTGTCGACCTCTCATCAAATGAGTCGAGACCAAAGCTCCACAAGAAGAAGTGTCGACCCCTTGGTCATTCTAGTAAGCTCTAACATTTTTGACTTCTGAAGAAATCAAAGAAGTGTCGACACCTAAGCCTCTTGGGTCGACCCCTTAGCTACCAGAAGACAAAGTGTCGACACCAAGACCACTTTGTGTGGACACTGGCGCGGGATTTCAAATTGCTGAAGCACTCTAATGGCTAGTTTTCAACATTTAATGCGCCATCAGAAGCTTCCAACGACTCTCTACTGACTTGAGCTATATAAAGATTAAATTTTGAAACTTCAAAAGTAAAAATACATTCAATACTCTCTGAAGAAAAAGCTAAACACTCTCCTAAGCATTCAATACTCTGTTCTCAGTGTCTTTTGTAATTCTCCTCACCGCATTTATTGTACATTCTATTTGTGAGTGAGAAAACATTGATTGTAAGTGAGCTATTCTTGTTGTAACCATCTCATAAAGGAGATAACACACTACAACACCTTTCACTATTTTCTAGGCTGCTCTTTGCCATAATAAGAAGGAGGTTCTGATTCACCCATTGAAGAATCTGTAAGTGGTTTCGATTCACCAACTGAAGAATTCGTTTGTATGAGGCTTCGATTCGCCCATCAAAGAATCCGTTTTAGTAGATTATAACTCCCAAGGTGCTTGGGGAGTGGACGTAGGTCAGAAGAACCGAACCACTATAGATCAGTTGCATCTTCTTCTTCCTTAAACTCTTTACTTTCAATAATTTATTTTAGCTACTGTGTTTTATTCTGCTTTAAGAAGAAGTTTTCGAAAAGATTTTAAGTTTTCCAAAATAATTCATTCACCCCCCTTTAGGTTGATTTTTGGGACAACAATTGGTATCAGAGCCTTGTACTTAGTCTTGTTTAAAACTTAACCATTTTTCTAAGGATCTATAGCAAACCAAAATAATATTTTGTCTGAAGGACAGTCAGCTCACAAACCTCCTTTGTTTAACGGATCAAATTATACATACTAGAAAACTAGAATGACCTACTTTATGCAATCTCAAGATATAACTGCATGGAGAGTCATTGTTAAAAGCCCACTCACACCTAGCACTATAATATTTTGTCCGAAGGACAGTCAGCTCACAAACCTCCTTTGTTTAACGGATCAAATTATACATACTAGAAAACTAGAATGACCTACTT
>JAUTBS010273380.1:0-11092 GCA_032361285.1 Aequorea victoria
CCAGAACAGGTACTCCTCCCCTGCTCACCCACAAGCTAATGGGCAGGTCGAGGTGACTAACCGAATAATTCTGAAGATAATTAAGACCAAGCTAGAGAAAACAAAGGGCCTTTGGGCGGAGGAGCTCCCAAACATCCTCTGGGCCTATCGAACCATCGTCTAAACACCAACGGGAGAAATCCCTTTTATGCTTACCTACGAGAGTGAGGCAGTCATCCCTGTTGAGTAGCCAGCTTCGACGAAGAGCAAAATGACCAGATTCTCCGAGAAAATTTAGACCAGTTAGATGAAGCCCAAGAAGCCTCAACTCTCAGAAAGGCAAGCTACCAACAGAAGATGAAGAGGTACTACGACAACAATATAAAAAAGAGAGAATTTCGAATAGGAGACTTTGTCCTCCGAAAGGACTCTCTTGCAACTAAAGATCCACAAGAGGGCAAGTTAGGCCCAAATTGGGAAGGTCCATGCCAAGTAGAAGACCGAGTGAGGTTCGGTGAGTATCGACTGAAAGATGCAACCGACAAGGTACTACCACACGCGTGGAATGCCGAACACCTCAGAAAGTACTATCAGTAAGGTTATGTAAGAACACCAAAGCAAAAAAAGCATTTGTTTTCTTCAATACTAATGTAGGATTGTACACCAGATAAAGGTTCAATAGAATAGGTCATCCCAGGACCTACTCGGCCCAATTATGGTTTGATCAATTTAAAAGCGTCCAACCAAGGCCCAAAGATAAAGGTTCAACAAGAGTAGGCCATACCAGGACCTACTCGGCCCAATTATGGCTGGATCGAGTTAAAGGCGTCCAACCTAGGCCTGAAGACAAGGTTCAACAAGAGTAGGTCATACCAGGACCTATTCGGCCCAATTATGGCTGGATCAACTTAAAGGCGTCCAACCAAGGCCCAAAGATGAGGTTCAACAAGAGTTGGTCATATCAGGACCTACTCGGGCCAATTATGACTGGATCGACTTAAAGGCGTCCAACCAAGGCCCAAAGGCAAGGTTCAACAAAGTAGGTCATATGAGGACCTACTCGGCCCAATTATGAATGGATCGACTTAAAGGCATCCAACCAAGGCCCAAAGGCAAGGTTCAACACGAGTAGGTCATATCAGGACCTACTCGGCCCAATTATGGCTGGATCGACTTAAAGGCGTCCAATCAAGGCCCAAAGGTAAGGTTCAACAAAGTAGTTCATATCAGAACCTACTCGACCCAATTATGGCTGGATCGACTTAAAGGCGTCCAACCAAGGTCCAAATGCAAGGTTCCACAAAGTAGGTCATATCAGGACCTACTCGGCCCAATTATGGCTGGATCGACTTAAAGGCATCCAACCCAGGCCCAAAGGCAAGGTTCAACAAATTAGGTTATATCAAGACCTACTCGGCCCAATTATAGCTGGACCAACTTAAAGGAGTCCACGCTCGGCCCAATTCTGATTGAGCCAACTTAAAGACATCCAATAAATCCCGACCGAAGGGCCAAACACTTGGCAGCTCATATCTAAGAATATGATCAGCCAATGAAAAAGGAAGACACACTTAAAACCCAATTGGAATCAAGTATTTCATCCATCCAACCAAAAGTGAAGTGACCAAAAGGTCCGACACTTAGCAGAATACACAATGTACAAAACAGAGGTAAACGTTCATTCAGACTATAGGCAAAATAACCAAAGTGTTTGCATTTCATTCAAGAAAAATCCAAAGGATAGTTCTTACAAAAACATAAGAGAAAATATCTAAAAGGTATGTAAAAAAGAACTAAGGAGGGATCAGGCTGCAGGCTTGTCATCCCCCTCAGGCGCAGGGTCGTCCATCTACCAATAGAACCGAGAAAAGTCCAAATCCTTGAAGGAAGTGATGGCATGGGCCTTCATCATGTTGAAGCCGCTGATGTAGCACTCGGCGGTCTCCACTTCAAAATCCTCAGAGACCTTGAAAGCCTCTATGGCTCCTTCTTTGGCAGCGACCTCGGCAGCAACCTGTTCCTCCAATTCTCGGATCCTTGCCTCAAACTGGGCTTTCTCCTTGTCAGAGACTGCCTTCTCGGCCAAAAGACGCTCGTTTTCCTTCATGGCCTCAACGACCAGCCTCTAGGCCTCGTCATTCTCCTTCTCCAGTTGCTCGTTTTGAGCCAAGTACTGGCCCAGCTTGGTGGCGGCCTTCTTGGCCTCGGCAGCGTGAATTCGTTTCTATTGATAACAACGGATGGCCATATGACAAGCCCGAGCACAAGCCTACAAAGAACAATATTTAGAAAAAAATTTGTTAAGTAAAGAAAGACTAAGCGTACGAAGATGAGAGAAAATCATCACGGGTGTTACCCAAGTGAGATCTATCATCATATCCTGAGTTAGGGAAAGTGTTGCCACCTCCGATAAAGAGCGATCAGCGGCCCCAATGAACGCGGTCATCCCATTCGAACCCGCGTTAAAATTGACCAAGATACTAGGAGGTTGGGCTGGAGGACTGGTCAAAAGATTGGGATTCGTCTCGACGGGAGGATTGATAGTAGCGGGCTTCGCTGAGGAAGTCCCTTCAGCAGGTATCAGGATCTCTACTGGTGCAGGAGCCTCGGGGGAGTCTAGCTCGACGAAGGCCGGGGCCTTACCCTTGGTAGCCACGAGAATGTCCAGTCTTGGCTTCTTTAAGCCCGGGAGCTTGACCTCCTCGGCTACCCAGACCAAAGCCTTCTGGGTAATCGCTCTCACCGGTCTCTTCGACATTCCTGCAAATGAAGAAAGCAGAGAAAAATTAAAACCAAGTACAAACAACAGAAAGAAGCAAAAAATAAAAATGGCCGAACGAAGGAGGGCACAGGAACTCACCCGGGACCTCAAGGCCGAGCAGTCAAGCACTTAGCGAGTGTGGGGTAACCAACTGACCGAACAGCTGAGCAGGGTGATCCTGAGCCTTCTTTATTTTGGCATTCGCCTCGGCATCAATCTCAGGTTCGGCAAAGATGGCGTCGTGGTCAGGTTTCCCCCACCTCATCCTGATCCGTGGGGTGTGAGGACCAACCACCTCGTCTGGCTGGAATTCCCAGCTGAGCCCAGAAAGAAAGAAAAATCTCTCTTTCTAGAACTTGTTCGAAGAGGGGCATCCCATAACGAGAACCCAGTCGTTCGACCGAGCCTGAAAGTAGTACCAGCCGAGCTAATTTTCTCTTGGCTGATAGCAGTAGAGGAATTCCTCCACCGACAGATGGTGTTCACCACCAGAAACTTCCTTCCAGAGAATTATTGACCCATAGAGGATCCTCTATGCATTGGGCATCAACTTACCCGAAGACAGACCCAAGAAATCTAAAAGTTCCCATACTATCCTAGGAAAAGGTAACCTAAGCCCGGAGGAAAAGACATGCTCATATAGGCCTAACCTGCCATCAGGGGCAGGCACACCCGCTCGTCACTTTGAGCAAGTCAAAATTTTATAGAAAGGGGGAGACAGAGAGAAGAATGAAGATGAACCAGATCAGTCCCTCGGCTGACCAAGGAGATAAGTTCAATAGCAAAATCCTGAGAGCCCTCCTCAAATAGCTGAGCAACCTAACTCGAGGCATCGCCTCGGTCGGCTTGGAACGACTCTCGAAGAGGGGAGGCAAGGAGTGTGATGGTCCGGTCACTACTCGAACCATCAGAAGAATGGACTTCCTGGGGATAGGCCATGGTTCCACTCCCCAAAAGGGTAATAGTGTACTGAACAGTCATAGACACCTTCCTAAGGTATAACTCAAAGGAAGGGTGATCGGGCACAAATACATCAATCGAGGTGGGAAGTTCAAACCCCCCAGAGAAAAACAAGACCCTATTGGCAAGAAAAGAAGGGGAATGAGTAGAAAAGGGAGGATGAGGAAGAACCTCTGACTCTGAAATAAAAGAATCCAGAATGGCTCGAATACAGTAAGGAACAGCAAAATGAAAGGAATGAAGAGAAGCTTATTAAAGACATGACAGGGGCAGAGTAGACACTGAGTGGCGCAGAAGAAAACCCGAACGGGGGCTTGAAAGAAGTCGATACTCGAGAGATAAGAAAGAACACAAGTTATATGCTCGGAAGGAACCGATGAAGAACCCTCGATCGCGTATATATATACGTTACATGAAGGGCCAGGATCAAAGCAGGTTTCTCAATCCAAAGGCCACAGAAACGTACAACGTCAGCTGTTCGATCGGTTAAAAACCAACAGATCAGATAGATCCATGCGTCAAGGGAAGGCCAAAGGAGCGCCGTTTCAGAAGATCTCGAAAAGATTTGCATTTAGGGAATGAGATGTTTGGCACCCAGAAATCGTTGCCTCGAGAAACAAAATGGACGCCATCATCTCGGGGAGTCAAAACAACATCATCCCAACAGTACCAACCATGAAGAGACAACCAAGTATTGAAGAGAGAGCCTGAAGGAAGAGTAGGTGAAAGGATATCTCATCCGACCAAAATCGACTCACCAGCAAGTACCAGAAGATAAGTCGTGTACAGGTTCCCCACTCAGTCGGGCAAAACATACTCGGTCGGACAAATCTACTCGGCCAGGCTGACTGACCGAGGGGATTCCCCACATCGCACCAGAAAGGCAATATCGAAAATCTCGCCTAAAAACACTCCAAACAGCTGTTTCCATGAGATATCAGCAATCAGGTCAAAGCGAATCCTGAGATTCACGCCCAATAGCCGGATCTTTAGGGATTCTTTCCCATCTTCTCCAAAGATTCCGGACCTGAGACTAACTATAAATAGCCGGCATATACAGACTCCAAAGGTGAGCAAAAACTACTGGCTTTACTCTTCGCCTACACTTTCTCCATTCGATTTTATCTATTACCAGTCCTCTAACTTAAGCATCAGAGAGTCTTAGGCCGGTACCCCACCGGTGCCTAGATTCTAACTCTTTTCAGGTCCAGCAGCGGAGCACCAGGCGAAGGATTTAGAAACATTAACCAGAGGCAAATCGAGAGTCTTGTCGATCGTTCAGATTCAGGTACCAACATGGTTGTTTTCCTCCAATCTGGTAACTTACCAAGACTTCCAATTAGAACCAACGTCGCGCCAAACGTGTTTTCAATGAGATTTTAAAGCCAGTCAAACAGACGTCCGAAGACAAGGGTACGACACCCAAAAGTCCTACATCTTTTTAACTTAGCTACACACAATATATGTCTATGATAGATAGATACATAATTAGAATTCACATCACGTTACGAGCCATGCCACTGATGATCAAGGTAGAACAAGAATATATATATATGATGAAATTGATTTACTATAAACAAGAACTCTAGGAATCTCGACCTCTACTAATAATGCATACAGGTGTAATACGATATAAACTTTAATTTATGCTCTGATACTAACTTTATCACACCCTAATTTGGGAGGTGTGACCGACCATGGGTCATGGGCATTGGCCCACTGAACCAATAAAGTCTAAATGTACAATTAGCTATCTATATGCTAATTATCAATCATTTTAACGAACTATATGTTAAACATTTAATTATTTCATAGGGTTTAAATAAATAAAATCCATATCTACAACTTTGGGTCAAATAGCCCAGATTAACCAGACAAAACTGTCTCGACAATATATCATAATTGTTTAATTATTCTCATGTATTATTAATTAAGTGCGAAAACAGAAATAATAAATGCAATGAATGATTCTAGAGGTCGTAAGTTAGATCTCATACAGCACTCGAGTTTGCCATTTATCCACATCAATGGTTACCTGAAATATTTGGGTACAACGTCAGCAATGCTGGTGAATGAAACATGCATAATAAGTTCCAGTTCAATACAGGGGATGTAAAATATTTTTATATATTAACGCAATCATAGCATGGCATATATAGTATAAACAAAAAGGAATAATCATTCAACTCATTCTTTTATTTAAAAGAGTAAACTCAATCCATCATTTTATTTTATTATCTCATTTAATTTCATTCTATTTTATTCTTGAAAATTATATGTTTTTTTTCCATTTAGACTTGTTATCAAACAAGTCGCCAAAACTGGACATCAGAAGTGTCATAACTACAACAGTATCATTATATAATAGTAAGGCGGTATGCTCATCCGAGAGTGGAAATAATCAACCTATCGCTACAGGAACAACCTGAGCATAACTAATATCCGTTGCCACAGGAACAGCCTGAGCATAACTAATTGCCATAGGAAGAGCCTGAGCATAACCAATATTTGTTGCCACAGGAATAGCCTTAGCATAACTAATTGCCATAGGAATAGCCTAAGCATAACCGATTGTCACAAGAACAGTCTGAGCATAACTAATCGCCACAGGAACAGCCTGAGCATAACTAATCGCCACAGGAACAGCCTGAGCATAGCCAATTGCCACAGGAACAGCCTGAGCATAACCAATCACTAGAGGAACAGCTTGAGCATAGCCAATTGTCATAGGAACAGTCTGAGTAGAACTAATTGCTATAGGAACAGCCTGAGCAGAACTAATTGCTACAGGAACATGCCTGAACATAGCCAATTGCCACAGGAACAGCCTGAGCATAACTAATTGCTACAGGAACAGCATGAGCATGCATCATACGATTTCATTTGAACACTTTTAATCATATAAATTTTCATTTCAAAACTATTTGAGGGATATAAGGTTTTATTGAAAACATGTAGCGGACAAGTCTATTCACAGATAAAATATTTATACCATGATTTTTCAGTAGGAAATCATACAGTGTCATATAAAATATTTAAAACATCTAAATTTACTTTTCAATTAGTTTGGGAATGCAGGGAGTTTATTGAAAGATACATAGCACGTAAACCACTCACCTGATATCCGATGAAATAAATGAACTAACTAGCAATGGACGCAACCTACGTCAACCTGATGTAGCAATGCATAAACCAAGATTACTATACAAGTTAATAATCAATTTAATTAATCAAACAGTCCCTTTCCCATTTTTATAAATTTTAAATCTTTGTTTGTGGTTTAATTGACTAATTAATTTATTTATTGCCCAAACGACGTCTAAGGCATTTGAATTTATTTTATAATATTTTTTGATTGCTAAGTTAATTCTCAATTGATCTTAATTTATTATCCAATTCTTACCCAAACAAGGTCTTAACAATTTAACTTCATTCAAATACGTTTTTCTAAGGTTCTTGGTATTATGAGTCGACATAGTTGGGTTGTGAGTCGACACCAGAGGATAAATTTTGGTAAAAACATCACAGCAGGCTAAAGAGAGGCTCACTGCCTCAAAATATTCGAACGCAGGCCAAAAACGTTCAGACATTTTTGACCCTAGGCCAGGGGAACAACACAGCGTCCGAACGTCCAGACGCTGGTGGGTTCCGTCCGGACGTAACACACCAGAAGGCCGAACCAGGGGTTTTCAAAGGCTAATTTTTGGGTTCCTTTTTACATCCTTTCTTCATGGTTTATGTTTCTAAGCATCATATGATTTATTTTATCATGTTTTTGATAGATTTCACATCTTAAAATCATATTTTAATTGCCAAGACTTGATTTTTCTATTGTAATATATATATATAGATACATACTGTTATGTCTATATATATATTTACATTGTATTCAAACATGGTTTCTTCTCTGATTTTCATACATTTTAAACATGTCGTCCTCATATATATTCATATATTTAAATGGTTGTAATCTATTTTAACTCTGTGATAACATTTATATATATATATATATATATCTACTTTTCTATATAACCGAAACAGGGAAAAACGAAGAAGATGAACCAGTGAAGAATGGGGACGACAGAGAATGGTGACGCCTCAGGTGGTGGTCAGTGGTGGCGGCAGCGGGGGTGCGTGGCTGCGGCAGTGGTGCAGTAGCTGGGGGTCGAGAGAGGGAGAAGCAGCAGAATAGGAATTCTGAAGAATAAGGGAGAGAGAAATGATAGAGAGAGAGAGAGGCTAACGTGAGAGGGAGAGCTGGGAGAATGATGTCACGCCCCGAATTGAGAACATTGACTGACCATGGATCATGGGCCTTGGCCCAATGAACCAAGAAAGCCAAAATACAATTAGTAGTCTATGTACTAATTAAATTTTTTTTATTTTATGAATTAATCAATATAATTCTCATAACATATCCAGTGGATCAAACATGTCCATAATCTCCATAAATGATGGCTCAGCGTCAATAATGAAAAGTACTCAATAGTACTGAAGTAAATGAATAATGTAATAAATAATGCGAAAGCAAAATATGAAAATAACAAAAATGTCCTAGAGGTCAAGGATGGGATCCCCCGCAGCAGTCCATCAAGCACAACAGCTCACTTGCTACCGGAAAATGTTATAATTCTACATCAGTATAAACTGGTGAATGGAATCATGATAGTACAATACAGTTCTAAAGCAGGGATAAAATAAAGTGTATGATAATATAACATGGCATGGTATATACGGCATAACAAAAATGGGTAATCACAAACCCTTTAGTTCATCTCTTCTCAAATCATTTCATTTCCTTTCATTTGAAAATATATTTCCCTGTTTCCTTTTCCTTTGAAAATACATATGTTTTACTTCTAAAAAATGGACGTCAAGTGTCCTTATATCGTATAATAACAATATCATAAAAATATGGTATAGGCGACATGCTCATAAAAGAGTGAGAATAAATCAAACCATGCAACAGAAACGGCTAGTGCATATATAAAGTATCAATGCCACATTTTACTCGGGGTCTCTTGACCCTTGGATCCAATATCGACATTAGAGTCACCACGGATTGGCGCCCGAGTTTATTCTCTACACGATTCCAGTTAAGGTCACCGAACACACCCGGACTGTCTCTTAACCGTTGAGTTAACTAAGGTCAACACGATTTCAAACGGTCATTTTTCTTAGCTGGCCAAAGTCACCACCTGAGGCGGGCTTTCCTTTGAACTTTTTCACATCCCAAGAATATCCATCTCATGATCGCACCATATATATAAGTAAGAATAAATCTTCATTCTTTTCATGCTTTAAAACTTTTATGCCATGAATTTTCAGAATTTTATATCATACATAATAAAGGTATTTAAAAGCATTTAAATACATACATTTTCTTTTAAATCATTTACAAAAATGATTTTTAAATTAAAAACATTTGAAGTAGGCTAAAAACCTTTTTCTTTAAAATAATTTTAGGGAATGGGAGAATTTTATTGAAAGATAATTGCATGATCCACTCACGTCATGTCCAAAACATTAAACAATGCTAAAGAATAACCTAGGACTACCAAATGGTTCCTTAACCCATTTAATTTATTCCCATATGAGTTTCTGGTGAAAAAATAATTTATTTTATCTTTTAATCTGATGCCCGAACAAGGCCTAAGAATTAAAATTAATTTTTAAACTTTAATTCAAATGTGCCGACCATGAGTCGACACAAGAGGCCCCTGTGTCGACTCAAACAGAGAGGAAGGCAGGGCTTAGTCGACACCCAGAGGGTCTGGGTTGACTTAAGGTGCTGGTTGGCCACGGTATGGTCAGTGGGTCGACTCATAGAATCTGTGAGTCAACCCAAAAGGGTCTCGAGTGTCAAGGGTCGATGCCAAGGGTGCTGGTGTCGACCCTGAGGCACAAAAAGTGCTCTGTGAGTCGACACACAGAGGTTGTGAGTCGATTCATAGGGCAAAACAGAGGTAATGGGTCGACCTAATCACTGCGTGAGTCGACCCAAGGGTCTAAGCGGTCTCGGCATGGTCATGTGAGTCGACCCAAGGAAGGCTTGTGTCGACTCAAGGCAGGGTACCCACAATGAGTCGACTCATTAAGGCTATGAGTCGACACCAAAGCACGGGGGTCTTCCTCACCGTTGCTTGGGTCGACTCAACCGAGGCATGAGTCGACCCATCAGCTCGAGGCAGCCATGGAAGGCTGTCCAAGCTTCGGTTTTTCTTGATTTTCTCATTCTTTTTTCTTTATTTTAATTGAATGTAATGATAGTTTATCATGTTTTGGGAGCAACAAGACATATCTTATTAGATGTATATTATCTGATTATGTCCCGATTATATATATATATATTAACTGTTATGAATTTTTTATATATGCATATATATTCTTACTGTTAACATATATATATATATTACAAAAGCTCGTCTCCTGATTCTAAAGATGTAAAATATAGCATTCTTGTTTATTTTTCATGTCTTGATGATCTGACAAATAACTATTGTGATCTATAATCATGATACATACATGTATGTTCATATATATTTACTAGAAAGTAAAACAGAGGTATAACTCACCCGAAAACACCAACGGTGATGAAGATTACGATGAGGATGATGGTGATGGCCCTCGGTGGTGGTATTGCCTCCAGTGATCCAAGTCGTTGCTTGGTGGTGGTGGCAGAGTGGTCTCGGCTGTTATAGTGGTTGCTAACAGAGGGATCGCGAGAGAGTGAGAGTTTGAGAGAGATTGAGAGAGAGTGAGGATCGTGAGGAATAAATGGGGGAGGGGATCCCAAAATCAAGAAATTTCCTAATTTTCTTCATTGATTCCCTCACTTTCGCAAACCAACTCCCCAAAGGAAGGGATACGCTGATCCATTCCTTAGTGAGCGATACAACTATCAAAGCTGATTTTATTTTCTTTTTCCTTTTTATTTCTTTCTTACACTTACTTCCTTTAATTAACTTGGTTAAGTAATTAATTAATAACTAGTTAAATCCACTAAAGATTAAATAAGTTGTTAATTTAATTAATATTTCAACACTTATTTTATCAATTCATTTACTCTTATTATTTATTTATTTAATTTAATTGTTAATTATTTAATTAATTTATTTAATTAATAATTATTCTAAAATTTAAGATTTTTATTGGATTTTACATGTAATCTTAAATGTGAGAAGATTATTTAAGTATTTAATAATTAAAAATTTAAGACATAATTCGAAAATAAGGTTGGAAGTTCAATCAAGACCTTTAGTGGAATAAGTCTTGACTCGTGTAAAAATGAATCTAACTCGGGACTTAAGTTAGTGGTTTCAATTTTTTACACGATTAGCCCGTACTTTATTTTCTCTCATATTCCCTCACGTAGCTCAGGTTTTACACTCT
>JAUTBS010273491.1:0-11090 GCA_032361285.1 Aequorea victoria
AATGTCATGAGATATATATGAAGCATAAAGACATACAAATAATAATGATTATAAGCTTATTTTTGGCTAACAAACTCCTAAGAGATAGATTAAAGAATTGTTGAATTTTTATCAAATAAGCTAAAGCTTAAAGGTTTGATTTACAAGACCTTTTGTGCTAACAATCTTCCAACTATATTATTGTGATGTCAAGCATATAAAGCTTTGAGTCATACAAACAAACAAGATAATTTAGATTATTTTAGCAGGCAAACTCCGTAGAGAATTAAATCAATGTGTTGTTAAGTCAAAACAAAATAGGCAAGAGCTTAAAGTCTTGATTAAAAGACCTTTAGGCTAACATGCTTTAAAATTCTTTTATCTGTAACAGTGTTTGAGAAAACTCATGAAATCTTGACTTTTTGTTTTCAAGTATTGTATTGATATACTTTTTTATTATGATGCTAAGCACACTTTTCTGTAACCAGTTGTGATTGTAGATCTTGTTATAGGATAGATGGTCAGTCCACCATAGTACGGTCGATGTTAGAAGACTTGTGATGTAAGTATGAGACTTGGATGAGGTCATCAAAGAAGAATCTATTAAGAGATGAGCAATGGCTCTCATTTTTGTTGTTACGGATTGTGTATCCCGTATGAGTTGTATGATTAGCTTATAGTTGATGTAAGTTTTATTCAAGTCAATGTTAAGAATATAAGAATAGAGTATAGTGATGCGGAGTGCAATCTCAATATATTTATTAAGTTTTTGATCAGGTGAGCATGTGTCGCATCAATCCAAGCAGGTAAAACATCATCAGGGGAGTGGGTGTGACATTTTGGTATCAGAGCTCTAAGATATAGGTTCTATAGACTCGATTGTGTCTGGTACTGTGGTGGACCATAGAATTATGAGTTAAGTCGTTAAGAGTAGGGTGATTGTTAGGAAAGTTTTGCCCTTGTCCTTGGACGTCTAGTTAACTTCCTTGGAGATCCGATTGGAAACACATTTGTCACGAGACGTTGGTTCTAATTGAAAGTCTAAGTGTGTTGACGGATTGGGGTGAGATTGCCCTAGCAATTTAGGTGAGTCTATCCGGTTGGGTTTAAGAGTTCTAAATGAATAGAACTTTTATTCGAAGTATGTTGATTTAAGGCTAGGAGATAACCCGTGCAATCTAAGTAAGTTTACCAAGATGAGGAGAAGGTTCTAATGAACGAAACACTGCTGTTTGGATTGGGGATATAACCCTAATATTTTGGATGAGCTTGAGAGCTCGAGGTGAAGGTTGTAAGTAAATGAAACTCGGTTCCAAGTATGTTGTTTGGGTTGGAGAAATAGCACTAATAATTTGTGCCAGCTTGAAAACTCGAGAAGGAAGTCCTAATGAATGAAATTCGATTTAAGAGTGTTAACGTGATTATGGCATATAACCTATAAATCTAGGTGTATCCATATGTTGAGTTGGAAGTTTTAACAGATATAAATTTTCATCTTGGAAGTATGAATTTCAAGTTGAGATGAAAAATTTGGAGAAATGAAAAGATAAGGCGTTGAAGTAGTTTCCCTAAATAGTATCGGAAAGGTTAAAATTTTGGGATAATTTTTTTTTTTTAAAGAGGGTAGAATGTAACACCCCATCATTTTAAGAACTTGATTACATCCTATTATGAATTAAGAGAAGAAGTCTTGCAAGTAACCTTTCTTAATAATTAAGTTTAGGCGCAAGACATGAGAAACAAGTTGTGGCGTAACTTTTAACCTGTGCCAAAACATGAAAATTAAAATGGGTCAAATGATGAAATACTTATGAAAGCTTAAGCTAAGGTCCGAAATATTATGAGAACTTAGAAGATGGGCTAAATCAATAGAATTAAGATTAAGTTAAGAGAAACTCAAGAAGTATGAATTAAAAACAAGCTTAATAAGGCCTAATCTTGATCAAGGCCCCAAAAGATAATTTATTTGGGACTATGGGTCAAAACAATTTGTAAGCCTAAAATATAAATATAAATAGGCCCAATTATTCTAATTGAGGCCCAATGAATTAATTCTTGAGCCCAAAACAAAGAAAGGCTTAAAAACTTAAAATTTGACCAAAAAGTTTAAAATTGGCCCAAACCTATTTTAATTTTCATGAATTAATAAATTACAAATATCTAGATATTTTAAGCCCCTTGGACGGCTCCTCCTAGGAGAGTGGGAGTGATGTGACTTTTTTCATTAAAAAAAAGAAGAAAGAAAACATGAAATGATGGAAATGAACTTTACTTGGAAAAATAGTTTTTCCTATCTCATCAAAGTCTCCCAAAGTTTTCATTGAATAGTAAAAAGGTACATAAAAGAAGATTTGATAAGAGAAGCTTGATGTGACTAAAAAAAATAAAAATAAAAGAAAAACCAAAAATCTTTTCAAGTACCCTTAATTTTAGAGAATATGTTTTCCAATTAAACCAAACATGGCCTTAAGCCTATGAGAACTACTTTAATGGGTCCAAGCATTGTGTTAGATGTGTTGGAGTCCAAGACTTAGTTAGAACCCAATCAAACTAGAAGGACAAAGTATCTAACTTGGAACTGAGTTGGAACTAAATGAGGGATAAAATGGTCATTTCACATCTAAATTTTGGCTATAAATAGGAGGTTTCTCCCAACACAAAAATTTATCTTTCCATCTCCCCCTCTCTCTCTAAAATCTTGGGCACTTGGTGGGAAGAAAGGAGAGAGAGAAAAAGAAGAAGAAAGAAAGAAGAAGAAATGAAATGAAGAAAGGAGAAAGAAGAGGAGGAATTTGAAGTTTAGATCTTTCATCCCTCAACTAAAAAATTATCAACTAAGAAGTTCTTAAGACTTTTCTTTAAAGTTTTAAAATTATCTCATACCTCTCATTCCTCTTCAAATAAAAAATAAGATAAGAACATGGAAGAACACACAAGAAGGATTTTGAATCTAAGAAAGATAAACTTTCTTGATTTGAGATCATGATGAAGTAATAAGATGAGACTTATGAAAAAGTGAATAAAAGTGGCTAACACAACATATAAAAGTGATCTTAGGTTGGATAAAAATAATTATTGCATGGGTAAGAGGGTAGAAAAGAAAAAAAAACTAAGAGACCTCTTGAAAAAGGACAAAATAGTGGATTAAATTCCTATCAAGGATTTTTCGTGCTAGCCAAACAGAATGTAACTGAAAAACTATTTTGGAAAGAGTTTTTTTAGCATGATATGAACATATGTGATTTTTTGTTGGACTCAAAAATATGTTTTAGAACCCCTATGCCATTTTTGAACTTTCTGTGTCAGAGTTGCAGAAACACATACCACTTTGAAGAATTTTAATTAATTCCAGAAAAATCTCCTTGACATGAGCTATATATGGAAAGAAAGGTATATGGGTATTGGTTCACCCAAAAGTTATAAACTTCATTTTTATTGGATAGATTTTGAGAAAAATGGATTCCCACAAACAGTGTCATTTTTTGACAGACTGTACGTTGTGAATTTTTAGAGCTCTTTCAGTTGAATTTGGCTCTCGATTTCTTCATAAAATATCTCGGTCACATCCTAATCTAGCCCCCATAACATTTCCAAAATTATTAATAAAGGTTTGATATTTTAAAATGATTTTATAACAAGTGGGACATAATTTGAAATCTAAAATAAACTAAGAAAAATAGTGTTCCAAGTTGAACAAAGCACCTAAGCCTAAGAACTTGAGTTATTAGCAACCCGAAATGATTATTAACACATATAAAAGTTGTATTAAGTTAATAAAATTTCAATTGGTCCTTTAGACCAAGGAGACAATGGTTTGGGTTATAAGAATCCATGAAAGAGAAGGTTTTAAACCTAAGAAATTAAGTTAATCTAAACAACATAGGACATTCTCGTACTAATACACATGAGAAATAAGTTGATACTAATGTTTGGATATATTATATAACCTAGGCATTGAAGGGAGAGTCTTGTAAGGAATTATTCCACCTCAGAGTTGAATGAGGTAGGCATCACATTGGTCGATAGCCAGGTGAGAGTGACTAACAATATCATAATGATTTGTATATTGTGAAAATATTTTAAATATCTTTATGAGCATGTATTGCTAACATGTTTTATAGTATGAATTACTCATCATGTTTATGAAAGAATTTTGTGAAAGTTATTGTTAACATGTGTTGTTCGTACAAATGAAAGTTGTTTTCTCTTTAAATATAAAGGTTATGAGAATGTGTTGCTTGTGTGTGTGAAAAATATATTTTCTTTAAAATATATTATATTGTCGGAAGGTGCCAAGGTTTGCGGGTAACTATCCTGAGTTATTTTTTCCCGAAGGGGGCATTGCCCAAAAATGGGTGTTATTTTTGTCCCAAAGGGAACATAGCCCAAAAGTGGGTATTTATTTAGCCCAAAAGTGGGCGTTTGTTGCACCTACAACTGGTGATAAAGAGTGACCCTCATCTCCGTCACACTAATTAAGTGAGTTGTGAATGAGGTTGCGGTACCGTTGGAACTCTCGGTCGTGATGTAGATGATTACTTGGCCACCAGAGGACGTAGTATGTATGTGTGCTTATGAGCACGTATATTATGCTATTAAGCATTTATGAGTTGGGTTAAAGAGCCGTACTTTTAGAAATCTGAAAGTTATTTTCTAAACTTGATGTTTGGGCCGTAGGGCCGAGCGTTGAAATATGAAAGTATTTATAAATCATTGAAGTTCGGCCGTAGGGTCGTATGTTGAAAGAAGAAAGAGTTTTCATAAAACCTCATGAGTTGGGTTAGTGTTCCGCATGATATAAATATAACCTTCTGCATAAGTTGCATGGGCAAGTTTTTCTGAATAAATTCTTTATGAAATATATATTGGGAAGTTGTGTAAAAGTATGCACTTTTTGCTTTAAAATTCTTTTATCTGTAACAGTGTTTGAGAAAACTCATAAAATTTTGACTCTTGATTTTCAAGTGTTGTGTTGATATATACTTTTTATTATAATGCTAAGCTCACTCTCCTGTAACCACTTGTGGTTGTAGATCTTATTACATGATAGATGGTCAGTCCACCATAGTACGGTCGAGATCGGAAGACTTGTGATGTAAGTATGAGACCTGGATAAGGTCATCAAAGAAGAATCTGTTGAGAGATGAGCAATGACTCTCATTTCTTTGTTAGGAATTGTGTATCCCGCATGAGTTATATGATTAGCTTATAGTTGATATAAGTTTTATTTAAGTTAATTTTGAGAATATAAGAATATAGTATAGTGATGCGGAGTGCATCCTCAATATATTTGTTAAGTTTTTGATCAGGTGAGGTTGTGTCGCACACTCCAAGCAGGTAAAACATCCTCAAGGAAGTGGGTGTGACACACACTCTCTTTCCACCAAAAATGCAATGGGGGAAAGTGGGAAACTTCCCCCTTTATACAGGCAAGAATATTGGTGTTAAATGACCAATTTTCCCTTATTTAGTTGGATTCCAACTATTAGTTAGGAACTTAGTTAGCTTAGTTTGGTTGCATTCTAACCAAAACTTGGGCTTTGAGAATGGAAGGCCTTGTTTGCTTTCCATTATTGTGTTTTCCCCAAGCCTAAGGCCATGTTCGATTTATTATGGGGACAAGACCTTAAGGTGTAATCATTACACCCATTTTCTCCTATTTTTCTTTTAATTCCAAAAAGAGAGACATGTCACATCACCACCCCTCTCTTAGGGGTGGTTCAATTTCATATATATATATATATATATTGTGTTTTATTTTTATTTTATTTTGAAAAGAATTCTTAAATAAGTTTTGGGGCCCATTTCTCATTTGGGTTGGTTATTCTTTTTATTATTTTGGGATATATTTTGGGCCTATCTTTATGAATTTCACAATATCATTGGGCCCTAACTTATGCCCACTGAAAGTTTTATTTTAAACCCATCTTAAAATTTTATGTTTGGGTCGTATTGAGTTTTAAATCATTTTAGACCAAATTAGTAAGTTTGAGTTTAATACTTGGGCTAATCCCATTCTTTTCATTTTTCGGTCTCTCATTACGTTGGGCTATTAAATACTTGGGCCAATCTTTTTATTTAATTTGAACCCTACTCAACTTTCCAAACTCATTCACTTACTTTCTTTAAATCCTTTATGCGCTCAAACTAGACTTAAAACCTCACTTAGAAGATTATATTCTCAAGTCTTCTTATCTTAACAATCATGAAATGTAAACTTGTAACTTTAATCAAGAACATGAGGTGTTACATTCTACCATCCTTAAAAAAATTTTGTCCTCAAAATTTTTACGTACTTGGTTCAAAAAGATGTGGGTACTTCTGCTTCATCTCCTCATCTCTTTTCTAAATGATTTCTTTAATGGAATGACTGCACCATAATATCTTCACTAGCAATATGTAATTATTTCTCAGAACTTTTTCCTTCATGTCCAAAACTTTTATCGGTTTCTCCTCATATGATAAGTCAGGCTTTATATTCATTGGTTGCACTGATATGACATGCGAATGATCCAATATATACTTCTTCAGCATGGAAACATGAAAAATATTGTGCAACTATGATAGTTCTGGAGGCAAAGCTATTTGATACATTGTGCTTCCAACTCTTCTGATAATTTCATCTGGCCTGATGTAGCGACAACTCAATTTCCCCTTGTTTCCAAACTGCATAACACCTTTCTAGGGAGATGTTTTTAGAAATACACGATCTCCCACTTTGAATTCCAAGTCTTTTCGCTGATTATCCGCATAACTTTTCTTAATGTCTTGTGCCTGCTTTGATCTTTCTCGAATCAACTTAATCTTATCAGTCGTGATCTGAATTATGTTAGGCCCAAGCAACTTCCTTTCTCTCACTTCATCCTAACAAATTGAGCTTCAACACTTTCTGCCATATAATGTCTCGTAAGGGGCCATCTCTATAGTTGATTAAAAACTATTATTGTACGCAAACTCAATTAATGATAAGTGATCTTCCCAACTTTCTAAAAGATTCAAAACACACGCTCTAAGCATATCCTCAAAAGTTTGAACCGTCCTCTCCGATTGACCATCTGCCTGGGGTGAAAAGTTATACTGAACTTCAAGGTAATTCCCAAGGCTTCTTATAGTCTTAGCTAAGATTTGGAGGTAAATTGAGGATCTCTATCCAAAACTATTGATACTGGCACACCATGCAAATGAACAATCTCGTTGATATATAATCGTTTGTACTTGTCCATAGAGAAAGTCATCTTGATTGGTTGGAAGTGTATACTTTGTTAGTTTATCGACAATCACCTAAATTGCATTATTTCCCTTGGGAGATCGCCATAGTCCAGTCACAAAGTCTATGGTGGTATGTTCCTATTTGCACTCAGGTATTCAGAAAGATTGTAACAACCCTGCTGGCCTCTAATGCTCAATCTTAACTTACTGACATTCCAGACACTTAATAAAAAAATCTACTACATCTCACTTCACCCCCTTCCACCAATATCGTTCTTTCAAGTCTCTATACATGTTGGTACTACTGGGGTGAATAGTATAAGCAGAGTTATGAGCTTTATTTAGGATTTTCTTCCTCAATTCCTCAGGTATGAATAATCTCTGACCATACCATAGTGTATCATCTCGAATCTCAAAGTCTATCTTGTTTCCTGCCTCTATTTCCGATCTTATATTCTTCGCCTGACTGTCAAATAACTAGACCTCCCAACCCCGATCTTATAAGGTTGGTCTCACTGTAAGAGGTTCTAAGAAACAACCCTTCTCGCCAATTCTAAAGTTAAGTCCAAGTGTTCTCATCTCAGAATACAAATTATTCTGCATTACTTGAAGATAAGCCATACTTCCTGAGGATTTTTGACTACAAGCATCTGTTACCATGTTAGCTTTCTCGGGAAGATAGTGGACCATACAATCATAATCCTTTGTCAATTTCATCCACCATATTTGCCTTAGGTTTAGATCATTCTGAGTGAATAGATAATTCAAACTCTGATGATCTGTGTATATCTTGCAAGTTACTCCGTATAAATAGTGTCTCCATTGTGTGAGTGCAAACACTATCATGGATAACTTTAGATCATGGGTAGGGTAATTCTTCTCATGGGGTTTCAATTTCTTAGATGCATAAGCAATAACTTTGTCATGTTGCATCAAGACACAACCCAAACCCTGGTGTGACACGTCACTATAGTTTAGAAAATTCTCACTTCCAGATGGGAGAGTAAGAATAGATGCTGACACCAATCTTGATTTCAATTCTTAAAGAAATTTCTAGTCAAGTGAGTTAGAGATCTCCCTATGACGGAAAAATCCTTCATGAATCTACGGTAGTATCCAGCCAAACCCAAGAAACTACATATCTCTGTTACATTGGTTGGCTTTTCTCAGTCTACAATAACTTTCACCTTATTCTAATATACCCGGGTTTCACCGGATTTCATCCCCCGATATAATATGGCCAAGAAACACCACATTGTCTAGCCAAAACTCACATTTACTAAACTTGGCATATAGTTTATTCTCCCTCAAGATCTGCAATGAAATCTTCAAATGCTCCATATGCTCCTCCATACTTCAAGAGTATATCAGAATATCATTAATAAATATAATCGCATATTGATCCTGATAATTTTTAAATACTCGATTCATCAGGTCCATAAATGGAGCAGGTTCATTAGTCAACACAAATGACATTACCACAAACTCATAATACCCATATCGAGTCCTAAAGGCAGTCTTAGGCACATCAGACTCCTTTACCTTCAACTGATGATAGCCTGACCTGCGGTCAATCTTAGAGAACACTCTAGCTCATTGTAACTGGTCAAATAGGTCATCTATTCTGGGTAAGGGATACTTATTCTTAATTGTAACCCTATTCAATTATTAGTAGTTAATACACATCCTTAGGGTTATATATTTCTTCTTTACAAACAACACAGATGCTCCCCAGGGCAAGACACTAGGTCTGATGAAACCCTTATCCAACAACTTTTGCAACTTCTCCTTCAACTCTCACACTTTAAAAATGGACATCATATATGGTGCAATATATATAGGCTATGGGCCCAAATATAGATCAATGGTGAACTCAATCTCTCAGTCTACTGGTAGACCTGTTAAGTCATCTGGAAATATGTCTGGGAATTCACAGATAATTGGAATCTCTGAGAGTTCCTCTCCATTCGACTCGGTATCTATTACATATGCCATGAATCCATGACAATCCTTTTATAATAGTTTGGTTGCCTTGAGTGCCGACACGAGGAAAACAAGTGTCCTAGCTTTATCGCCTTTAAAGATAAACTCTACTTCTTCTAGAATCTTGAAAATTACTTTTTTTTCAAAATAATCTAGGGATGTGTGATATGTGGATAACCAATCCATCCCAAGTATCAACTCAAAACCTATCATGCTCAATGGCATCACATCAACTACCATCTCTTTTTTACCTATCTTTAGTAAACAATTCCGGTATATGATTCTGATTATCATTTCCTTCCCAAGAGGTGTAGCAATAGTTACTGTGTAGTCTAGGAGTTTAGGTGTTATGCCATCTACTTATGATATGAAAGAATGTGCTACAAATGAATGCGTTGATCTTGGATACATAAGAACATAGGCATTCTTATCAAAAACAGTAATGGTACATGTCACCACATCCGGTGTCGCTTGTGCATCTTACCCGGTGATAGAAAAAACTCATCCTTGGACTATAGGTTGTTTTGCTGTCCCCTTCCCCTTATCGTGTACTGTCATTATTAGTCTGTTACCCACCGACTTCTTGCTTTTGATGGAGGATGCAGTCAACATTCATTGATTTGTGTACTATGAGATTATATGCTCTGGTTCACCGCATCGGTAGAAGACTACCCCTTTGTCTAGTTTTGGGCAATCTTTTATGAAATGCTTCGCGACTCCACATCGAAAGCAGGTAAAAGACTTTTTTTTTTGTACCACTAAACATGCTCTTGTTCGATTGATTCCCCTTGAATCCAGTATTCTTATCCATTGACTGATAACTTTGTCTTCCATAGACTGGTGGCTTTGAGGTGTTATTCTTAGAACTGTGTATCCCAGTCTTGTCTGCCGACACACTACCAAACTTAAATTTCCAAAACTCTTCTCGTCTTCCTGCACCTTCCTTCACATCCTTCAATCATCCAAGCTTTGTTTACTAAACTGGCATAATTACTGATTTTCAGAACTGTCAACCTAGTACTGATCCAAAATCCAAATCATTTTGAAACCTTCTACACCTAGTCTCTTCATCTTGAACTAATTGTGGTGCATATAGAGATTAGTTAATGAACTTCATATCGTACTCGGCTACACTCATCTTCCCTTGATCCAGGTCGATGAACTCCTACTTCTTCTCATACTTATATGACACTGGCTTGTACTGCCCATCGAATGCCTTCGAAGAATAAGCCCAATTGATCTCTTGTGGTGTAGGAGGTTGTGCTCCAAGAACAGATAACTTTAATAATCTCTCAGTTGCCTTTCACCAATTGTAGGCTTCTTCTCTAAACATAAATTAATGAGATCGACTCGGTCATTCTCGATTACTTTGAGCCTATTTCGAATGCGTACTACATCTTTAAGCCAATTCTCTGCTTTAGTGGGATTAGTAGTCTTATTAAACTCCCTAGCTCAAAGATCCTTGAATTGTTTCACCAGAGAAAAGATGACTCTTCCAACTTGTATACCAATCAGACTGGTATTCATTTCGGTCAGGCTTGCAATAGCTTACAATATTCTAATAGTATGATCGGGTTGATTCGGTTGCCCCCCTTGTTGAGGTACTTCTTATTCCTCTCTATTCGATTGTTTAGGGGCAAATGAAGCTTCGTCAAAGTTCTTCATTCTCTGTATTGTAAAAGAGAATTGTTGGTCCGTGTATTAACAACCTAGAGGGGGGGTGAATAGGTTGATGGCAACTATTTCGATTTTAATGGCCTCTTTTTGATTATCTTCTTATAAGAGACTTTCTATTGCACTTATATGATAAGCAAGATGGCAGCGGAAAATAAACAATTAAAATGCAATGATAAAGAAGATGAGAGAAAGAGAAAGCAAACCACAAAGACACCAAGGCTTATAGTGGTTCGGCCAAATCC
>JAUTBS010273602.1:0-11090 GCA_032361285.1 Aequorea victoria
CTCCAGTCGCTTTTGTTGGGTCTATCCCATGTCTCACAAATTTAATTTTTTCCGTATTTCCCGCACTTTTTCTTCTCTAGTTTAGACTCAGTTTTCTACCACCATAAAAACTATTCGTTCTGATTTGGGTGGGGAGTATTTCTTAACTAAATTCACTAACTTCTTAGCTGCATCTGGCACTATTCATCAGTCTTCACGCTCAGATACCCCAACCCAAAATGGTAGAGCTGAAAGGAAACATCGGCACATCCTTAACACAGCTCGCTCTCTACTCATTTTCTCCTCTGTTCCTGCCGTCTTCTTGGGAGAAGCACCTTTTACTGCAGTTTATCTTTTTAATCGTATGCCCACTCCTCTTCTTTCTGGAATCTCTGTTTATGAAAAATTGTTTGATCACGCTCCTAATTACTCGTTGTTACGTGTCTTTGGTTCTGTTTGTTTTGTTCTCCTTCCCAAACGGGAGCATAATAAACTCAATGCTCGATCAGCTCTTTGTGTCGTTTTAGGCTGTGGAATTCAACAGAAAGGGTATCGATGTTATGACCCTATATCTAAACGACTCTATGTTTCCCGTCATGTTGTGTTTCTTGAGCGCCTCTCATACTTTACTCTTCCCCCTAAATGTGCCCCTATTTCCAAAGAAGATTTGATTCATATTAACCCTTTTTTCAGATATTGTGTCGTCTCAGGAGTTTACTCGTAGTCTTGATGTTTTTGATCTTCCTCTTACGTCTCATTCTTCTATTGTTCCCTCTCTTCCGTTAGTTTATTCCCGCAGGCAGGCTCTTCCTCAGTCCGTATCCACCAGTTCTGACACTGTCCCATCTGCCTCTGTCGATCATGATCCTCTTGAACGACGCTACCCTTTGCGTACTCGTACTCCGCTGGTAAGACTTGGTTTTTCTCATACATGTTTTTCGTCTTCCTATCGTGCTTTTTTATCTGCTATTCATGCTTATTTTGATCCTCGATCCTATAAAGAAGCCTGTACTGATCACAATTAGATCACTGCAATGCAAGATGAATTAACTGCTCTTCAGAAGACTTTTATTTGGGAGTTTGCTCCATTGCCTGCTGGTAAAAATCTCATTGGTTGTAAGTGAGTTTATAAAGTTAAAACTCATTCTGATGGTTCTCTGGAACGATATAAGGCGAGATAAGTTGTGAAGGGGTTTTCTCAAGAATATGGGATTGATTATGATGAAACATTTGCTTTTGTGGCTAAGATGACTACAGTTCGTACTTTGATCTCTATTGTTGTCGTTCGTAAGTGGACACTTTTTCAGCTGGATGTCAAAAATGCTTTCCTCACTAGGCATCTTAATGAGGAAGTTTATATGTGCCCTCCTCCCGGTCTCCCTCATCTTGCTGGCTCTGTATGTCGTTTTCGTCGTGCCCTTTATGGTTTGAAGCAGTCCCCTCGTGCCTGGTATTAGCACTTTCAGTCTACTGTTACTCAGATTGGCTTCACTCCTAGTCCTCATGATTTTGTACTTTTTCTCCGCCACTCCTGCTAGGTTGGTTATTTTTTTATTGTATGTAGATGACATGATCATCATTGGCTCTGATTCTGCTGCTATCTCTGAAGTGAAACATCGGTTTGGTGAGTTTGAGATGAAAGATTTAGGACATCTGCGTTACTTTCTTGGTATCGAGATTGCTTCTTCACCTAAAGGGCTATCTCTTATCTCAATCAAAATATGCAAATGAAGTTATCCACCGTGCCCATCTTACTGATGATAAGATTGTGGACACTCCCATTGAGTTGCATGTCAAGTTCTCTCCATCTGATGGTGTTCTTCTCGAGGATTCCACTATCTATCGAGAGCTTGTAGGGAGTTTGGTCTATCTTACTGTGACTCGTCCTGATATTGCGTATGTTGGTCATGTCGTGAGTCAATTTGTCTCCGCTCCTCGCTTCACTCATTGGGCTGCTTTGCTCCGCATTTTACGCTATGTTCGTGGTACTATCTTTTAGAGCTTATTATTATCTTCTTTTTCATCCTTGACTCTTCGGGCTTATGCTGATTAAGCTGGTGATGTATCTGACCGCAAGTCTACTATTGATTTTTGTGTTTTTCTTGGTGACCCTCTCATTTCTTGGAAGAGCAAGAAACGGTCTGTCATTACTCGTTCTACTGCTGAAGTTGAATGTCGTGCCATGGCTCATTGTACCACTGAGATTGTTTGGCTTAGATGGCTACTCTCTGATTTGGGTGTTTCTCTCTCTTCTCCCACGTCTCTCTATTGTGATAACAAGAGTTCTATTCGGATAGCTCACAACTCAGTTTTCCATGAGCGTACAAAGCATATAGAGAGTGATTGTCACTTTGTTCGTCAGCATCTTCAGCTTAGGACTCATGATCTACCTTTCGTCTCCTCGTCTTTGCAGATTGTCGATTTCTTCACAAAGACTCACACTTTGGCTCGTTTTCAGTTCTTACTTGGCAAACTCTCACTGCTCATCGGGCTCGCATCATGAGTTTGAGAGGGGGTGTGGAAGTGTACTTTTAGTTATTTTGTTATTTATTTGTTAGCTAAAGGGTAGTTTAGTCATTAGGGCTAATTAGGGTTTTAGACTTTCTCTATTTATATTTTGCAACTTATCTTTAGTGCTCAAGTCCTTTTGATACATTGCAATAATAGTGATTCTCTTTGTCTCTCTTTTGTATCACCCTTTAGCTGAGAGGGCTCTAAATTTGGCTAAAGCATAAAATGTCTTCTTGGACTGAGGTTGACGACCGCTTGGAGCCCTTAGAGCGCTCGAGTGCCTCTTCGGCAATTGGTTTTCTAGGTCAGAGAGAAGTTGGCGCCCTTAGTGCACTCGAGCGCTTCTCCGGCGCTTGGATATGTTTTTCTAGCCACTGGTGCTCGCTAGGCGCCCTTAGAGCGCTCAAGCAATCATGTTCCATTGCTCTACGAGAAGCTTGCACCCCCGAGGTGCTCTTGAAGCCCTCATGCCTTTTGCGTCATCCTTGGATGCAGTGAAGACGCTTGCAATGCGCTCAAGTGCTTTTGACAGCGCTTGAAGAGCGCTCAAGCGCTTCATGCTAATTTTATGAGATGAGTGATAGAAGTGTTGATGGAGAGATGAGGTGAGCTGAGCTGGGGGAAAAGTGGTTAGTTTGTTACAATTGACGCAACTGTCTTAACGGTTTTAACTACCAAGGGGACGGAAGTGTATATCTGGAGGGAGAGGTGGAGAGGAGTCTTTTTTTGTCTTCTGTATTTTTGTTCTCACATTCCAGTTACCATTTGTAACTTCTTCCTTTTGCTTAATAAAGAATTTCAGAAACCATTTCCATTTCTGTTTTTCTTAATCTTGCTTTTCTATCGAAAAGCTTATCAGTGGCATCAGCGCTAGTGATTCTCGGGTAGATTTCTATCCATTGATGATGGTTGACGGAACCAGATCACAAGATATTAAGCGTATTGAAGACGCCATCCACGGTTTGAAGGATAACTCAGATAAACAAGCAAACACCATGACAGAGATTAGGAACTTGATTGGTGCACAGCTTTTGAAGTATGAACAAATTCCAAAGAAGGTAATTACTTCTAATTCCGATTCACATGCACAATCTTCAACTGCAGTGAATGGAAGTAACACTTATCAATGGCAAACTAGAATCACAAAGGTGGATTCTTCAAAAAAAATGGAGAAGACCAAAAGGTTGGTTGTACAAGTGCGAGAAATTCTTCGAATTTAATTTGACTGAAGAAACACATGAGGTTAGGTTAGCCTCAATTCATCAGGAGGATAAAGCAATTCAATGGTACAGGTGGTTTGAGAAGTCGCATGCTTTACGAACTTGGCAAAATTTCTCAACAGCCATTGTCATTCGTTTTGGGGATAATCACTATGAGGATGCTATTGAGCAATCAACTAAATTGAGGCAAACTTCTACTGTTAAGGCTTATCAAGAAAAGTTTGAAGAGTTGTCAAATAAAACTTGTGGGTTACGAGAAGAGTTCTTTGTTACTTGTTATGTGAGTGGGTTGCGTGATGAAATCATGGCAGGGGTTTTAATGTTTCAACAAAGAACATCTCTCAAGCTTTGGGTTTGGAAAAATTGCACAAAGACAGTATAGAAGCCGTGGCCAAGAAATCAAGGATGATATCTAAGAATTCTGGTCCCACTCCCTCCTATAACCCTGTGATTGTTCATTCCCAGAAACCTTCAGATTCTCTACCCCCAATAAAAAAATGACCCATTAGAGGAGAGGAGGCGAAAAGGTTTATGCTATGAAGTGATGAGAGGTATTTCAGAGGGCATGTTTGTAAGAAAAAACAATTGTTCTCCATAGAAGCTGAAAGTGGAGAAGATGAACCGCTTGATATTGAAGAAAAAAATTCAGATTCATATCGTATACACCAGGAGGAACCATAGATATCATCACTTCATGCTTTACCTGGATCATTCTCTTATAGGACAATGAGGATCAAAGAGAAAGTCAATACAAATGTGATCACAATTCTCATAGATTATGGGAATACTCGTAACTTTGTGGACCCAATCATTGCTAAGAAATTAGGGTATACAATTCATTTTAAATTCCTGTGGGAGTGGTAGTTGCTGATGGTACCAAGTTGTTCAGTAAAGCAGCTATTGAGATTTTCAATGGAGTAGGCAGGAAACTGTGTTTCAAACCAATCTCAGGCTGTTGCCTTTGTGGGGTTGTGACATGGTCTTAGGGGTTCAATGGTTATCCGCATTGGATCCTGTTTTGTGGAATTTCAAGGAGCTAAAGATGGAATTTGCAGCTAATGGGAAGAAGTTCGTGCCAAGGGGAGGCAACCCAAATCCTATGGAGATTCAACAAATCGAGGCAATAGCTATGGAAAAGTTACTTGAAAAGAAATCCCAGGGAGTGATGGCTCACCTATGCACCATCTAGGCCACCCCAGCTCCTACGAAGGTACATTCAGACATTTCACAATTGTTGGGTAAATTTTCTAATGTTTTATGTGAGCCTAAGGGGTTACTCCCATTTAGAAACCATGATCATAAAATTCCTATCAAATCAGGTACCCAACCTCCAAGTATTAGGCCTTATAGATACCCATATGTTCAGAAGAAAGAGATTGATAAAATTGTCAAAGAGAAGATGGAGTCGGGGGTAATAAGGCATAGTGTTAGCCTTTTTTCTTCTCTAGTGTTGGTTAAAAAATGGATAACAGTTGGCAAATGTGCATTGATTATAGAGTCTTGAATAAGGACACAATCAAAGATAAGTACCCACTACTCATTATTGATGAATTGCATGGAGCTTTGTTCTATTCTAAATCGGCTATCACCAAATCAGGACGAGCCCATATGATATAGAGAAAACAACCTTTTTGAACTAATGAGGGCCACTGAATTCTTGGATATGCCTTTTGGCTTAACTAATGCCCCTTCGACATTTCCAAGCCTCAAGAATGATGTTTTTAGGTCTTACTAAAGGAATTTTGTTTTGATTTTCTTTGAAGATATATTAGCCTACAGCAGCAGCATTTGGGAACCCATGAAAAAGAATGTTGTAAGCTTAAAGAATTAAGCCGCATTAGATTCATCTAAACAACATAGGACATTCTCATACTAATACACATGAGAAATACGTTGATACAAATATTTGGGTATATTACATAACTTACGCATTGAAGGAGGAGCCTTGGAAGGAGTTGTGCCGCCTCGGAGTTGAACGAGGTAGGCGTTGCGTTGATCGACAACCAGGTGAGAGTGACTAGCAATATCATAATGGATTGTGCATTGTGAAAATATTTTCTTGATTTTAAATACCTCTATGAAGCATGTGTTACTATGATGTTTTTCGTAATGAATTATTCATCATGTTTATAAAATATGTTCTCTTTAAAGATAAAGATTATGAGCACGTGTTGCTTGTGAGTGTGAAAATATATTTTTTTAAAAACGTATTATGTTGTCGGAAAGTGCCAAGTTATTGCGGGTAACAACCATCCCGAGTTGTTGCGGGCTTGCCCGAGCTGTTGCCTATAAGGCTTTTACGGGTATCTAGCCCGTTGGAACTCCTAGTCGTGAGTTAGACGACTACTTGGTCACTGAAAGACGTAGTATGTGTGTGTTCTTGTGAACACGTATAATATCCTATTGAGCATTTATAAGTTGGCTTAAGAGCCGTATGTTGTTGAGAAAAGCTTTTAAAGCTACTTTGGGCTATAGAGCTGTATGTTGATAAATCAAAAAGTTGATTGGGCCGTAGGGCCGGCATAAAAGTAATTATAAATCATTAAAGTTGGTCTGTATGGCCGTATGTTAAAAGATGAAAGAGTGTTTTTTATAAAACATTATGAGTTAGGCTAGTGAGCCGCATAATATAAATATATCTTTCTGCATGAGTTGCATGAATAAGTGATTTTCTGTATAAAACCCTTTATGAAATATTTATCGTTGTGGTATACTTTTTATTATGATACTAAGCTCACTCTCCAGTAACAACTTGTGGTTGCACATCATGTTACAGGGTAGATGGTCGGTCCACCATAGTACAGTTGAGGTCAGAAGAGCAAGTATGATGATAGGTGTGTTTGAGAAACATGCAAGAGGTTTTCATCAACGAGATGGTATATAGATATGAGTAGTGGCTCCTTGTATATCATTGGGGATTGTGTATCCCGAGCGTTATTGATGTAAAGTTTAATGTAAGTAGTCTCTTAAAAGATAAGAGTGAGTTGTCTTTGAGGTTTAAATTAAAACCCTTTTTCAGTTGATTGTGAGCTAGATGAGCTTGTCCCGCACCACTCCGAGCAGGTTAATTCATCATCAGGGGAGTGGGAGTGACAGTTTACCAGAATATTTAGTGGTGAAGATCTGCTCATACTGCTCATAAACTCTGGAAACATTACTCTAAGTGGAGAAGGAGTCAGCAAGAGAATTCCAAACTTTCTTTGACATGTCACAAATTTCCACGATAATGGCAATCAATATGGGGCTCTAAATTGTGCCACAACTAGCCCATAGCAATAGAATCAGTACTTTTCCAATCCAAAAGTGTAGAATCACCCGGAGCAGGAGGAACATCAGTGATATAATTCAATCACTTCTTCCCTTTGAGGAAAAGGTTAAAAGCGTGTACCCATGCCAAATAATTAAGCCCTTGTAAACGCTTAGATGTAACACATCTAGGCAACTCATCATCTTTCAGAACCAATGCTTTATTCTCGGCCATAGAAAACAAATACAAGAAGAATCAGCCAAACAAACCCTTAAAGTATGAAGGAGCCGACAACAGTGATACAACGTCCGGCCGAGATGAAAAAACAACTATGAGAGAAGTTGTAGATCATACCAAATCGAAGGAAATAGCGTCACCATAAGAATCGAGCCTTGTAGAGTCCAGAAATCAAAGGATTCGTGGAAGAAAACCAAAGTCGACGCACTCCAGAGGAAGTCGACCGAAGTTGTGGGACAAATCGAAGTTGAAACCAATGGAAAACACAATATCAGCCCCAGATTTGACCTAGAATAGGAATGTCGAAGCCTATAGGAGGGAGTCAAAGCATCAAATCGAGCAGAAAAGTGCCAAGAATCAGATCGAGAAGAACAGTGCCGAGATCCGAAAAAAGTTTGAAAACCCAATAGGTGCTTCAGACGGCTTCAAAAAAATCAGCAAAAATTACCATAATAAAGAGGAGATCGAGACTAGTCGAGAGATGTGATCGGCGACTGATGGCGATCGTACCGATGTTGACGTCAGCATGACGTCAACCTGATATGATGACGTCAGCCCTCAGTTTGCTTCCCAACCATTTCTGGACGATTCGATGTATTATTAGAATAAAATCGTTTGCTTTGATGCCAAGTTAAAGTGCGAAGTAAGTTAGGGTTTGAGAAAAGAAGAAGAGAAGAGAGAGAATTAGGTTTCAGCCTAAAACCCTTAAGCTACCCCATCTATCTCACATCTATTTATATTAATGACTTAACAGCACAATTATAATATTATCCTTAACACGAGAAGTAAAATACTCGAACATAAAGCTTTAGCTCCCAGAATCTGGGATTATCTACCTATGAAAAGGAGTTGTTGGCAGTGATGATGGCAAACAAATAGACATTATCTGCTAGGAAGGCACTTTAAAATCAGGACTGATCACCAAACTTTGAAATTCTTACTTGAGCAAAGTATTACAACCTAAGAAGCACGAACACTTTCACAGAGCAAGGTTGTCGTGTCGAACACCCGTGTAGGGCACCGACACTCTTCAGACACTTTTAAAAGCGTGTACGATAATTTTTTACGTGTCTAAGTTAAAAAATTAAATTTATAATATCGGACACTTTCCCGACACTTTGCGGATATTTCGATGACACTTCATGAATCCTCGAACGCATCCATGTGATGAATCTCTTTATAGTTACAAAGTTTTGGATTCTTTGAAATGCAACTTATGCAGACAAAATATGTGATGAAACATTTATAAGATGAAATATATTTCTTTTAAATTTAATTAGTGATATGTTATATATTTTTCATTACCTTTAAATAAATTATTCATATATTTGACATAAATAAATATGTAAAAAATATAAATTTATGACATGTCGTGTCTTTCATTTTTTGAAAATTGACATGTCGGTGTATCAGTGTCTTGTTCGTGTCGTGTCGCGTGTCCGTGTCCATGCTACTTAGATTACAACCCTTATGCAACAAAAGTGGCTTACCAAATTAATGGGCTTTGATTGTGGGATCATTTATAAAGTTGGGAAGGAAAATAAGACTGCAAATGCTCTATCAAGGAGAAATGAGGGGGATTTAGGACAGGTTGATGCTTTGTCTGTGGTGCTGTGCAATAGGGTTAAGGATTTGCAGGCTAGTTGGGAACAAAATGCCTCAATTCAGGATCTGCTCGCTCAGTTACAAAGGGATCCTGCCAGCCATCCTCCCTATTATTGGCAACACCAGATGCTCTACTACAAAACCAGGTTGGTGGTGGGGAATCTTTCATCCTTCAAGCATATGGTAGATAGGCATAGGAATGAGAGGTCCTTTGATATAGGGGGCAGGATTTTCCTCAAGCTGCAACCTTTGAGGCAGGACTTTGTGGCTTTAAGGCAGAATAACAAGCTTGCTCCTATGTATTTTGGTCCTTACAAAGTGATTCAAAAAGTTGGGCCTTTGCATACAGATTGGAATTGCCTCTAGACTCCAAGAAAATCCATTCAGTTTTCCATGTGTCTCTTCTAAAAAAGAGGTTGGGCAATGATGCAGTAATTCAGACCTCTTTACCTGCTACTTCTTCTGAAGGCCTACTCCAATTGGAACCAGTTGCTATTTTGGATCGCAAGTTGGTTAAGAAGCACAATATGCCTCATACTCTTGTTTTGGTCCAGTGGTCAAATTCAATACCTGAGATGCCACTTGGGAGTCTCGGTACACTTTGCTGCACCGATTTCAAAATTTCCACCCTTGAGGACAAGCGATCTTTTAGTGGGGAGGGAATGAAAGAAGTGTTGATAGAGAGCTGAGATGAGCTCAGCTTAGCTGGGGGAAAGTGGTTAGTTTGTTACAATTTGTTGTAACTGTCTTAACAGTTTTAACTATCGAGGGGACGAAGGTGTATATCTAGAGGGAGAGGTGGAGAGGAGTCTTTTTTGTCTTGTGTATTTTGTTCTCACATTCCATTTACCATTTGTAATCTTCTTCCTTGTGCTTAAGCAAGAATTTCAGAAATCATTTCCATTTCTGTTTTTCTTAATCTTGCTTTTCGATCCAAAAACTTATCAACGAGCCCTTGGCGCACCCTAAAGGCGCTTGAGAGTCACGGTGCACCCACTCGGCGATTGAGCACCAAGGCTTTTTCCCAATAGTTTTACTGCACAAAACCCTAGGCAAATGCATGCCCCCTTATTTGTTCCATTAGGGATTGGAGATTTAAGTTTTGCATTTAAGGATCCCTGCTAGGGTTTCAAAAGTGGTTTTTCATACCACCTTGCATTAAATCACTCTGTTACAGCAATTTATGTGAGGTTTATTCATGGCTTGAGTGTTCACATTTTCATACACCCTTCACTTCATCCCATCGTCTCTTGGCTGATTCATGCCGTGCCTGGGACATAATAAAATATATTTTTGTATATTTATTAGATGTCCTATCTATGAATATTTATTCACAGGAAATAAAATAAAAAACATCATACTAATTGAAATTTAAAAAACCATATATTCTATAACATAAGTATCAATGCATCAATCGCATAACAATTGCACTCCATCAAAAATGATAGAAGAAAGAATGCATCATTCAAAAAATGGTTTTATCAATGCTTTAATCCACTAGTCATCTACACTAAATAGAATGTATCATCTAACTCAATATTTCTAAAATTTCGAAGTCTAAGCAACATGATAGATACAAGTCTACATCTTACCTCATCTTGTATTCCAAGTTATTTTGTCAAACTTGTAATGTGTTTTATCCATCGACATCAATTTCTTCTAAAGTTCTTATATGTTTTGAACCTAGTAGTGTCATTCACAGTTAGTCCCAACTACTAGGGGACAGTAAGCGTGCTAGTGGCCATAAAACCGAGATGTTTCTCCATGTACCACCAAACTGGGGCTTAGATTCTTGAATCCTACAGTCAGCCCAGATATCCCTAGTTTGTGACAGCATCATATCATATACTTATACGGTCACATTGATCCATCACAATTCGTTTGATATTAAGCTTTATAAAAGAGCTCTTTTTTTGCATAGAAATTTTGTTTCTATATTTGATCCCTGTTTTTGCACTGGTATATGATGATATTCATGGTTAACTATGCTCTTGACATACCATTACTTGATGGGCTTTTAGCTCAAATTGTTCGTTCTCCTTGACATATTTTCAGGTGGCGAAGTATTAAGGGGAGATAAGTTCTTTTCGTATACAAGTACAAATGGCTAAGGAGATCTTTCATAACCTTAAGTAACAGGGTGAGATACTCTTATGTAGTGTGTGTATATGATGGACATGAACATATTTACAGTTTTTTTTTTGGTAAATTACAAATACTACCCCCGAGCTTTTGGTCAAATACAGCCTTTCCTCGTAATTTTCAAAATTACATATACCCCCGCCCCCCCT